>JAYJMB010055996.1:0-27688 GCA_036873735.1 Pouteria campechiana | reverse complement strand
GGCTAATCGATCCGTCAACTATTGAAGTGGGAAAAGAATCTTTCTTTGCTGATTTCTACTCTTGGCAACAAGCCAGAAAAAAGAAAAAAGAACACTCAAATTCCCATCAAACTTTCGTTGTCACCGTGCAACTCGTTTCAGCTACTACTGGTATACTTCCGAATAATAATGGAGGTTGAATTAAATACGGAGTTTCTTGATATGGTAGCTTTATACAAATGTAATTTGGCTGTTTTTTTTTTTTTTTGTGAGAGGTTAAGCATTTCTTTCGCATATGTACAGTAAATGAATTAGATTGAAATTTTCTTTTTTCACTCTTAAGAATGCTTATAGCAAGGCCTCGTAACTTCATCAATTGATTGAGCTATTCAGTTTTGAGAAAGAATCTAAGGCATCGTCAGTAAAATATGAACCACGTTATAGAAACCGATAATCTCATATTTAGATTTTCTTCTATTTAAATAAAATGAGGTTATCGGTGTTCCATCTGCCCCAGCCAAAGAAAGGAAATAAAAAGATGTATGACATGAAAAAAAAAAAAAAACTAAATGGACCATCATTAGAAGACAGCTGTAAGTGGATAATCGCTTCCCACCTATGTTCATGCAGGATTCCACGCCGCATTACTCTCTAGAAGCTTGAGATTTTGCCGAACTCCATTTCACTTGAGAAACGCTGTCACTAAACTACCCTATGTTGGATGGACTATCAAATATATGGCTTTCAACAACAAAAGTAAATGGAATTATGGAAAACCCAATCCTCCAATCATGATTCTAGCATCTATCCGCAACTCAAGTGGAAGTGGCTAAAACTAAGAAGAAAAATGTTTATGCAGAGGCAGCCATAACTTTTATATGCAGGTGTCCATCTTTAATAAAAGCGTCGTGATTGAAGGAATATATGAAGATTATAAAGAGCTTATTGAAATCTTAGATATACTGCAACACGTGAACATGGAGGATTTAGTAGCTATTTTTACTTGTAAAGATTAGCATAGCTCGTAAGAAATATTTTATTACTTTTATCTTTCCGCATGCAGCATCCAGCGGCAGTCCACAACATAATGACAGGGATTCACCCACAAAAGGCGGTGGCCACAGAGTCTGGATCGTTTGGCGACGTGGCGATGTTGGCAAATTGGCAGTGGTCTGGCTAGAAAGTACGAAGTCGCGGCTCATGCGGTCATTATTCCTATCTGCTAGGTGTTTAGATAGGGATAGCCGGCAATTAGTGGCACCGTCTCATTCACTCCGTACATACGTGACATGCAGACTGAGTAGTCCTAACCATCGAACTTTCACATTTTTCGCATGATTCGACAGGTTGTAGAAGGAGGTGCAGTCTTTCCACCCTTTCCAGCGCTAAAGATTCCTGTTGAAATATTTTCTAATCTTTCAACTTTTATTTTTATATTTTTCCCAGTAATTTATATACTTTTCTCATCGGCATTCTACTTTTCCAATATCAATTGTTACGTTCGCTTGTATACATATATCCACTATCTTATTATTATTATTATTATTTTAAAACTCCATCGTCTATGCACTACAAGAATGTTTAGTTTTAGCAAATAATATTTAGCATTTTGTTACTAAAAGATTTTCATATATTTACTCGAAAATTTACACTACACATTGCACTATACTTTCCATTATGTCAACTCAAATGAGCTCTTATTTTAATGTAATCCCATACGGTTGGATAAAGCAATTGTAACCATTCGATTAAGGTGACTGAAATTGGATAACTGAACTTCCTTACTTTAATTAACCATTTCATAGCTATCAATTAGGTGGTCCAACATTTCATAATTTCCTTCAATCAATGTAAATATTCTTGGGGTGGTCCAACAATTTAGATGGTCTAATTTTCGGGTGCATGTATGCAACTTCTACTGTGAATATGACACTACGAATTTAAAAATCGATAACGATCAAACAGATCAAGCCTGCCTCTTCATCTTTGAAGCAGAAGTCAAGGAAACGAAACCCTTTTTCTTTCATCCTCCAACCTTTACTCTTCTTTGAGCATCCATGTCTTCCCAAGCCCGCATAGACTCGCGTCCTAGCATTGACCAGCACCAGTGGATCGTAAGCATCAAAGAAGCCCTCGCACAAGAAAGCAACGGCAATGGCGGCGATGATGCTGAAATGGCTATATCCATTTTTCGCGTCGCCAAGTCTCTACTGGTCTCCAAACCAGAAGCGTACATTCCCCACCAAGTGGCAATAGGTCCATACCATCAATGGCGATCAGAACTCCACGAAATGGAGCGTTACAAGTTTATGGCGGCTCGTAGGATGCAACAGCATCTCCAAGACATCACCTTCGAAGGTGTTGTCGACCAATTAGCAAAACTCGATTACCAGATCCGTTCTTGCTACAGCCAATACTTCGATATAACTACAGAAACATTAGCTTGGATGATGGCCGTTGATGCTTCCTTCTTGTTGGAAATTTTCCGAGTCTACAATGGAGATCAGAAGGCGTATGATCGTTGGAGGGCGTCATGGAGAATGTCCCAAGTCATGGATCACGCTGGAAAGAGCATGGACCACAATGCTATCCTGAGAGACATCATCTTGTTAGAGAACCAAATCCCGTTGTTTGTGGTGAGGCACCTGCTCGACCACTGCAAACATGAAAATGCTAATGGGCTAGCCATGATGATAATGGGCCTGTGTGGATCTCTCATTCCTTTCAAAAAAAGAGCTGGTAATTTTCCGCTTACCATAAATGAAGTCCTAGAAATGGGCAATTTGGTTGAGCTTCTCTATCACGTATGCATTGCTAAAAGTGAACAAATCATCGCCCAAGATCAAGCTTTTCCAGTGGAAAAACCCCCTCCATCTCTGCGATTCTCATGCTCTATCCTGGTGGTTTTATTTTCTCCATTCCGGCGTGTCTTAAAATCAAAAATATTGAAGTCTGTACTAAAATTTCCATTCCAAATCATCGGTAAGATCTTGAAGCTTTCTGAATCGAGAAACATCATGAAGGAAATGACATCTTTAGAGAAGGAAGCAGCCAGTGAGATGGAAAGCTTGCCAAAACCGAACGCGCATCCTCTGCTGGATGAGCTCATGATCCCAAGTGTAGTGCAGCTCTCTAATGCTGGTATTCGGTTCAGTGCTACTAAAGGCGATATATGGTCGATAAATTTCGACAATATTTCAGGCACCTTGTACCTCCCACGTATAACATTCGACGAGAATACAGAGGTTGTTCTGAGGAATTTGGTGGCATTTGAGGCCACTTCTACGTCAAGGCCTCAAATTCTGATGCGCTACACGGAACTCATGAATGGGATTATCGACACTGAAGAGGATGTGAAGCTGCTAAGAGAAAAAGGAATTATCCTCAATCATTTGAAGAGTGACAAAGAGGTCGCGGACCGGTGGAATGGGATGACCCGATCAATGTTCATAACGAAAGTGGTTCACTTAGATAAGGTAATCCAAGATGTAAACAGCTATTATTCAACCAGGTGGAGAGTTAGGTTTGGGGTGCTGCTGGATAAATACATCTATCGATCGTGGCCATTTCTTACATTGATCGCTGCTAATCTATTCCTGGTGTTGACTGCGTTTCAGGCCTTTTGCTCAGTCTTTGAGTGTGGGGAAGCTGTCCGCATTAATAATTTTCGTGGTGGAATAATGAATTCAACCCTCACTTAATTTGATGCATCTGTAACCCCATCTGACTGTGAGAGATTTGGGTAGCTCGTTAGTGATGTTATAGATATGAAAATGTATAGTGGTTCATACTAGAAATACGCCTGCCAAATGACTGCTGCACCAACCATTTTACCAAAATGGTTAAAAACAATGTGGTCTAACCTGAAAAGCAGCACAGAATCCCCTATCTCAAATGCGCCAATATGGTAGGCGACTGGAGCTAATTAGTCATTGTCCTTAGAAGAGTTCGTGTGTGCTTCAACCCTACACTATTTTACGTTTGATCTAGTGGTTCATTATATTGATGTTTTCTGATTTATTTATTTTTTTTGCTTGGTTCCATGAGCATTAGTTTATATTAGTTAATTTTATCGTTCTTACTCATTTACAGATCATATGATGAGGATAATTCAAATAATTGATATTTAAATTTAAAAATCCAAAGAACAACAATTATGGAAAATCATCTCCTTGAATCCAAAACTTATCTTCATCTTTATCTATTCTTTGAATTCAAATTTCGTGTTTTAAAATTTTAAGTTAAAATTTTTAAATATTTACAATTTAAAATTTTCATATACCTTCACAAGTTGTTACAAATGCAGAGGTATTATCTTATCCATGTGCGCACGGCAGATTACATATTTTTATATTCCTCTTTGATACCAAAGTTCTAATGATTCACATCCGAAAAATAAGATGACAGTGTCTTCATTTTCCATGCTTTCTAATGACTGTTGGGATCCATACTAAATAGGAAATGCTCTCTCGATGATTCGAGGAGATTGTCTTTTTCAAAATGAAGTTTACCTGCAAAACCAAAAAGAGAACACTTGATAGTTCCACCCAACATGCCCATTCTAATGCCTAAGTTAGTAATAGCTAGAGAAGAAAAATGGGTAGGAAAGGAGGAATAGTAGTTTTAGATATGGAGTATCTGTTAGTGTAGGTGCATAGTTTTAATGACAAACAAAACATGATTAAGTTAAGTACTAATGAAAGTTTGTCAAGATCTTAAAATGCAGAAACAAATTATGAATTGAAGAAGCTGCAAACCAGATATAATCTGAAAGGAAAATGCTCAACATCCCAAATTGTAATGCTTAATGTCCTAAATCATTTCAGACAAACTCTACATGTCTATGTCAACTTCAAACACTGAAACGTAATGACCAACAGTTATGAAAGTCTTCTAGCAGTTGAAGAAATTTTCCAAGGCACAAAAACAAAATAATTTTGTTTGAAATATCTAACAATCCTAAATATTCATTTCAAATGATCTTATTCCTAAACTTAGAATGGAAGAGCACTCAATCTATCCAAAATATATCTTGGACAATGTAAAGACAAAGCCTAACTACAGTCAATGCTTTTGACGTTCCTAAACTCACTTGTTGAAGTTTGGATGATGACAAGTCATTCATATGTTGCGAAAAATTAACTTCGGACGTACATAAATATTTCAAAGAAAGCCACTTTGTCCGTCTCTCCAGCTTTGTCCAAAATCTTAACTCCGAATGATCCCAAGCAAGCAACTCAGTTCGAAATGAAGTATGATGACGAAGAGCAAATATTGAAGGGAGACTCTCAATCTGAAATATTAACTTGAGACATAGCAACATTGTCCAAAACAACTGACAACAAACATTGGAAGTAGTCCTCATAATCCAAAACCTTTGCTTCATAAGTTCCTAAACTCCCACCTACCATTTCTGGCAAGAATGACATCACAAGTTATTACAGCGATTTCACCCAACCAAAAAATGCCGCATTTCAACAGGAGTAATTTCAAACATTTTTCTCCATTTAATGAAGCACACCTACCTCCAACAGCTGAAATTCAAAGCTAGTATAAAGAGAAGATGATCTGAAGAAAAGAACGCAACCGTTGCATTTCATTGAGCCTAAACCTTCATTCCTTCATTTACAAAAGAGCAATTTAAAGCCTTTGAATTGCAATCTCCTACAATATTCATTAAGGATCTCAACAACTCATGAGAAGTACATTCATTTCGGCATCCAAATTTAAAGCCTTTGTAATGCAATCTCCTATGATATTCATTAAGGCTCTCAACAACTCATGGTAAGTACATTCATTTTGGCATCCAAACTTTCTTAAAATCTTCCCTTATACTTTTAGTGAAATACTCTTCAAAGTGTATTTACTCCTATTTTTATCTCTATGATTGCCTTGAGTCAATATTGGAGACCGGACTCAAGAAGAGCATTCATAACTGCTAGAGTGTCTCTCGCAATTAGTCTGCTAGTATTGTATTCATGCCTCATGGAGCTGAATTCCAAAAGAGTGCAGTGGCACTAAATTGTTATGGCCCCCTTGAGTTGAAATTAGGAAAAGTGCTAAGTGCACTAGTTGTATTCCTGCTATAAGAAATAATAGAACCCAAGATACTAGAGGAGAGTGTTCTTGGAAGAGTGAAGTAGAGTAATTGACTTAAACCAATATAAAAAGCTTTGTCCATTTATTGTTTACTTGCATTGCTTTTCATTAAATTGCTGGAGGGACTATAATCCTACAAAGGGTTTAAGTAAAAAATTTTAATTACTCAAGTCACCCTTCCCCTCTTGGGTATTTGTCTAGCCTATGGGACCAACAAGTGGTATCAGAACAGGCTACATAAATACTCGTTGAGATTCATATGGCAAACCCATCATCTTCTACTTATATCTTTTCTGAGGGGCAATCCTCTACCTGACCACCTCTATTTGATAGAAACAACTTCGTTTACTAATTAAGGATGAAACAATTTATCATGGCCAATGATATGGAATCTTGGAAGACTATAGTAGTAGGAATAATCCTTCTTACAAATGACATTGGTGCTTCGACCAAGGAACAAACCACCGATGTACAAAAGAATGGAAAATCTACGAACTCATTATTTTGTGTTCTATCCTATACTGAGTTCAATAGAGTATAATCCTGCACCACTACCAAAGATATTTGGGATAAGTTGGTGTCAATTTATGAAGGTTCCTCTCAAGTCAAAGGGACTATGAAGAACATACTCATAGGAGAGCTAGAAAACTTTAAGATGAGAGAGGGAGAGAGCATATATGAAATTTAAGCTCATTTTTCTAAGATTGCTAATGCTTTAAAAGGTTTAGAAAAAAAATTTCTAATTTTGAGCAGGTCATGAAGATCCCGAGAGCACTACTTGAGTCCTTGAACCAAAAGATCACAACTATAGAAGAGGTAAAAGATATAAATGAACTCAACATCTATGACCTTATTAGCTCTTTGATGCCTCTTGAGCTGATCAAGAGTAAAAGAGAATAGCTAGTAAAATAAAAGAAAATAATAGCTCTCAAAGTAACTAAAAAAAGCAGAAATGAATCTGCTTCTCAAACAGAAGATGAAGTGGCCATGCTGGCCAGAAATTTTAGAAAATTTATAAGAAGCAAGAGAGGTAACAACTTCAGAAAAAAACCTAAACCAAGAGAGAAAAGAATAATTAAAAGATAAAGAAACTTGCCCACATGCTACTGCAATGTGTCCTATTAAAGAAAGAGTGGATCTAAATGAGAAAGAAGAAAGAATAGAAAAAATAGAAAAGAAAATTAATTAAGAGGCCACCAAGAAATCAAGCTAGAGGAATGCATGTAAATGATGAAGACTCCTCAAGTACAAACTCAAGTAGAAGAGAAGATAGAGAAGTGGGCAACCTAGTAAGAATCAGCTGCATGACTCATATAGAGAATGAATCCACAAGCCAAGTCTCCCCCAAAGATCAATGCACAAACGAATTAGAGATTGTGGTAAATTCTCATAATTCTTATTCTTCAAATTCTTCAAGCTTAACCAGTGGATGTAATAAATGCAATCAACTTGATGAATTGTAGTAATCACATAACTATCTCTTCAATCATTCTAAAATTCTTGGACAAAAATTCACCCAGAAGAAGAGATACTTTGATACTACTGTCAAAGTAAATGCAATTTTAGTTGAAAGGAATCTATCTCTATAAAAAGAAGTAAAAAAATCTGAAAAAGGAGATAAACATATTAAACAATACATTGAACAAATTCTCCAACCTAGGAGAATCAATCACCAAGTTCCTAAGCATGATGGACAAAATAACAAAAGAGGACAATTAGGTGATGAAAAACCACAAGAAAATAGAAAATTTGGTGGATGGTTCTAGGGTATGAACCTCACAAAAGAGAGATAAAATTGTCCTAATATTAGAAGGTTCATAACTCATTCTCAGATCAGAAAACTAGTGACATACAATGCACCTTGTAGAATTTCCAACACATGTCATTTTTGCAATAAACAAGGATACAAAGTATATGATTGGCATGCAAGGAAGATGCTAGAAAGAGGTGCCACATTGATGTGGAGACCTAAGAACTATGCACAATCTTCTCACTCACACAAATTCGCTAATGTAATAGGACCCACTACTTGGGTACCAAAGAGGTATAAAGAATTTTCTTTATGAATGCAGATGAGTTTAAAGGCTACCTTTGAAAATTTTTGGTTCATGGATAGTGGATGCTCAAAATACATGACTGGGAATAAGTGATAAGTGAATTTTATTCACTTATCACTTATATTATTCAAGCTTGTTTGGTTGTTTACTCTTGAGTAGTTTAGATATTTTTCATGGGATTTTGTTAGTTTTTATAAATGTCATAGATGGAAGAAAATGGAGCCAAACCAAGGAGCAAAAGTGCAACTCAAATATAGAAGGAATTGGAGCATTCAAGAAGCAAAAAAATGGGGCAGACGAGCTAGTGCTACGACACCCGACTCATCCAAGGTTATCTAGTGGACAACAGAAGTGGCACCATGGTGCCTAATTTGGGGTGGTCAGCTAGGCTGTTTTTAGGATTTCTTTGCTAAGGTTCCTTTATGAGGGTTTTCAGAGCTTTTGCTAGGGTTTTTAGGATTCTTTTTGGAGGCTTTGAAGGAGAAAAGATCAAGGCTTTGAAGAGCAAGAACGGATTCAAGGATTGGAAGTCAAGATGAAAGGGGAAGATCTTAAGCTTTTTTTATTTTAATTGCTTTCTTTCTTTGTATCTTGGATTTTATTTTGGGGATTTAAACTCTAATGATGATGAATGATTATTTACTTGATTTATTCTCCATCATGAGTAGCTAATCTTCCCATTCTAGAGGAGAGATGGATTTTATATGGATTTCATGGATTAATCAATGATTTGCTTGATTGATTGTGTAATGGATTATTTATGATATTTGGTGTTTAATGCCTTCAATTGATTGCCCATCTATCTGATGATAATGTATTTAGGGTTTGACACTAGTGAGAGGTAACACCACATAGGATCTAGGTATCATAACATAAATTCATAGATGACTCGGGAGAGCTTCTAAGCTTTATGAAATCATTCTAGAAAATCCTAGATCCTAATGCATTCTTAATATTCTAATTTTTATAGGATATCAAAATTAGAGTGTTAGGAATAGATACTTGACTTGACACTCAGGAGAGGGAGTTGAGTGTTGTTGCATTCTCAATTTATAAACCAAAGCAATGATCAATCGGTAATATGTTGAGAATACCATGAATGAAACATAAATGAAATCAATCTTCTAGATTTTTCATACCATGATTTATTCTGTTCAAAGCTATCAATTTCATTTGTTATTCAATTATTACTCTTTTTTGGTTATTCAGATAAAGTTAAGATTATTTATAATGATAGCTAGTGAGTAATTAGATTGCCCAAACCCTATGGATATGATACTCATTCATCATTATGGTACAAAACTTGACGCTATACACTTGTGGTCGAATTTCCAGCGAACGAATTTTTGGCGTTGTTGCCAGGGATTGACATTATTCTAATTTTTTACTAATGTTGTTAATTGATAGTTTCAAAATTAGTTCTCATAGTAGTATATGTAAGATCACAGAAATTCTGATATAACTCCTTTTAATCTAGAAATAGAGAGAACACTGCGATAGATTTAGAAGGTGAAGCGAACAGAAATAAGAGTAATGGCAGAACCAGAACAAATTCAGCCAAGAATAAAACAAAATTAGTCACCATAATAAAGGCCAATCAGGGACTATTTCAAGCTAGTGGTCAATGAAAACTACTCTGGTATCTCTCATCCAGTCATCAATGTGAATAATTTTGAGTTGAAGCCAACACTGATCAAGATGGTTCAGCAGAACTAGTTTGGGGTTTCACCGAGTGAAGACCTAAACATCCACTTAGCCATGCTTTTAGAGATCAGTGATACAAGAAAGATGAACAAAGTACCAAACAAGATCATCCGATTGAGACTCTTTCCATTCTCATTAAGAGATAAGGTAAGAGGTTGGTTGCAGAGTTTACAACTAGAAAGCATTATAATATGGGACAAAATGGTGGAGAAATTCCTAGCAAAGTCCATTCCTCCGGCCAAGACAGCTTAATTGAAAAGTGAAATTGCCAATTCAAATAGATGAAATTTGAGTCACTTTATGAGTGCTAGGAGAGATTTAAGGATCTACTTAGAAGATGTCCACAACATGGTTTTCCAGACCGGCTACAGATTCAGTTGTTTTACAATAGGTTGAATAGCTAGACAAGAACAATAGTGGATGCCAAATCCAACTGCTCACTAATGGCCAAAACTGCAGCTGAGGCATACCAATTGCTTGAGGACATTGTCACATGATAAGTGAATTTTAGTTGCTTATATTTTGTATTTTCAAGCCTAATTCCATGAAATCTTTAATAAGTTTGATGTCAATTTCACATATTTTTATTATGTGTTTAGGTTAGTGGAAAAGTGGAGACAAGGAGAGAAAACAAACAAATATGGAGTAACAAAGCAGTGATGGAAAACAAACGAAGAAGTAAAGGAACAAGGTTGAAGTAGCAAGGGGGGCAGCATGATTAGCATGTTGGCATTGTCTGCGCCAACGGCTGATCAAATTGCATATTATTATTTTTTTAATATTATTTTATGTTGCGGAAAAGCTATGTTTTTAAGCCCTATTTTAGTAGTTTTGGGGAGTCCTTTAGTAAAGAGTCTAGGGGTTTTTCTTAGGGGCTACTTAGAGGATTTTTGAGGAGAAAAGAAGGAGATTTGAGAAGAGCAAAGGGATTCAAGAAGGCTAATTATAGTATAATGTTCTTCATGAAGGGAGTATCTTTTATTTTTTTTATGAATTAATTCTATCTTTCTAGAGTGAAGATGTAGCCATTTTTTATGAACCTTGTTATTTGAATTATTGATTATTTAATGTAATACTTCATTTTTATTCATGGGTTTTATTTCAGTCTTTTAATTTGTGTGATTGCTTGATCACCAATTTCATAAATTTTATTGATTGTTTATGCATGGTTAAAGCACACACCTAACGCACAACCATGAGCTTCTTTGAATGAGAAGAGTAGAAGGTTAAGGTGCACAACTAATGCACAACCATTCTACTTGGTTCATAGTTCTTGATCGTAATGAGTTTTCACCTCAATTATACTACACATCATAGATAATTGGAACTAGTGGAAGCACTTGATTTAAACTTACACACCAAACAGTAATAATCATATCATAGAAAGAACTAATCCTAGCAAGCATTGAATCCAATATCCAAATAGCAAGGGAAGTCATGAAGTGGTAAAATCTGAATCCTAGACCTTTGCCACTTGAGATTTATCCTATATCCTTCTATAATTCTAGATTTCTAATTATCTCTTTAGTTTATTATTCTTATTATTTCAAACCAACAATCCATCTTTTTAAAGTTAGTTTTAGTTAGTAACTTAATTTAATTAAGTTTGTCATTCTCTGCGGGATCGACCCTTGCTCACGCACACTGTACTACTATACAATCGTGCACTTGTAAGGTATTATAATTTGAACCATCAAGTTTTTGGTGTCATTAATGGGGAATGGTTCCAAATTGATTTAATTAGGTTTAGTTACAATTTTTTTTGTTTTTATATACAATTGTATATAAAGTTTCTAACTTCTTCTTTCTTTGATTTTTGTTGAGTTGTGAATGCAAGAAAGAAGAATTGGAGGGAGAACACTTTGAAGGACGTAAGTTTTGCCAAGTAGATGGACAGGATGTGGCCCTTGAGTTTTGTAGAATTTTCAAGACAAGCCAATGCAAAGAATTTCTACAACCAATCACTCCATGATGATCCATATCATGGTTGGAGTAGTCATTCTAATTTTTTATGAAACATTAATCATAATCAGATTCAAGCTGGGACTTATTTTTTACCAAAGAAGCCTACTCTACAAGAGACATTGCAAAGTTTTATCTAGGTAACCTAAAATTGGTCCCAGAATGTTGAAATAGGGTTCCAAAATACTGAATCAAGTTTTGATAACATAAAGACAACCATGAAAAACATGGAGATTTAGTTGGAGCGAATTATAGAGGCTATGCAGAGTGACACATATAGAAAGCTATCAAGTCAGCTTGAGCATGTGAAAGCAATCACAATAATTGGAGGTAGTAAGGTAATAGATGATAAAGTTGGTGATGTGATTAATGATTCTAATATTTTTGTAGATGATGATGAGGAGGTGACTGCTAGGAGAGCTATGTCCCCAATTCTTAATCTTCCACTCAACTACAAGCCACCACCACCTTATGATCCACTTATCCCTTTTTCTAGGCATTTATGCAGAACAAAGTTGTTAAAAAACCTTGCAATGATAATGAGCAAATTCTGGCTTTAGATATTTTTCCACAAAACAAATCATGTGAGATGATTGAAAATCATAATGAAGGCTCCCAACAAAGGAGGAGATCGAAGAAAAATCTGAACTATTGTAATTGCCTCATTCTTTAAGGTATGCATTTGTAGGCAATGGTTTATGGTTTTCAGTGATTATTTCTTCACCTTTTGCAAGTATTGAAAGGGAAAAGCCAATGCAGCTTCAAGATCATATTGTGAAGTTTGATATTTTCAAGGAGATGGAGCCGTCCAATGCGAACAAGAGTGGCTACAAGTTAGAGAGAGTGGATGGAAGCACTAAGGAATTTTTAACAGAGCCCTTAAACATAGTTAAATTAGCAAAAGTTGAAGGTGATGAATTAGAAGATACTGTATCATTCAACAATGTTTTGGGAGCACTATCATTTTCCAAGCCACTTCCAAGCTTCAAGGAGCTGGAACATCGAAAAGCCAAATTTCAATTCAAAGATAGAAGGTCATAGTTGGGTTAAGACTTTAAATCAAGCACTTTTTGGGAGGCAACCCAAGCTTTTGAGCTTTTATTTTTCTTGTAGTTAATTTTAGTTATTAGGAAAAAATTTGATTTGATTTGTTGCTTTAGTAGATAGGTTAGCATTAGGGTAGTTCACTTAAGTTATATTTTGAATTTTTCTTATTTGCATTGAATAAATTGCTCTTTTGTATCTCTGACAGGTTGAAAACATTAAAACAAGGGAATTAGATGCAAAGCCAGTGAAGATTGAAAGCAAGGATCACATGATACAAGTGATAGAATTTTGGACCAAATCAAAGTGATGCATCAAAGTCTTGAAGAAGGGAAGCAAAGTACATGAAGTTTCAAAGCAAAAAATCATCACAAGGTGCCATAAGAGAGGGGAAACCAAAGTAGGTAGTGAACAGCACCACCGGTGTCGAGGTAAGTTGAAAAAAAATTGGTGCAAAAGGGGCAGCAAGCGGTGCCACTGGCTCCCGACGCGCCTTAAACCCCCCCCCCCCCCTCTTCCCACTTAGGCCTAGCCCCTTTCCCTTCCTCTCTCTAAACCCCAAATCCCTTATTTCCCCCTTTTCTTCTCCACACTTCACTCTTTCTTCCCCACATCAATCCCCTCCAATTTCGACACCTATCTTACTCCATGAATCTCCCCAAAACACTAATCCTCTTCCCAAGTTAGGTTTTCAAAGTGATTTGAGGCTTGAAGAAACTAAGGTGAAATCCACTTCTTTTTACATCAATGCATTCTTCTTACTCATCTTTCGTTATTTCCAAAGGAAGAAGATGGGTTTATGTAATGATAAGGTGGGTTTTCATGTTGCACATGAGGTGTTTGATAAATTGCTTGAGAGATGGGTATGTTGATTTGAATGACACAGGTGAAGTCGAATTATTTGAAAGACAAACTCTTCTTTGTCTGTCAAAATTTCTCTAAGAGATTTGTCTATTGATTGATCATTTGTGTATATGCTTTGTTGATTGTAGATAGCAGGCTAACTCTGGGTGGTGTTGACGAAGTTGGGCTGATCGATTGACAACCTTCTCTTTTCATATGAACAGACAAAGTGGGATGTTTTTTCTCTATTCTTCATTATCTGTTGGAGGTTACAGATGAAGTTCTCTCAGTCTTACACTAATAGACAAAGTGTGGTCTTCTTCTTTTGTTCCTCATTATCTGTTGAAGGTGCCAGACGAAGCTTACTTTAACTTGCTCAAATAGACCATGGGTGGCATTCATTTGATGTAAGCCATAGAGAAAATATGTTCGGCTTTGTCTTCAACAGAATACTTTGCAGGTCGCATTTGTCTGTTGTAAGTTGTAGATGACCATGCCTTTGTCTGTTGAAGCCCATTTTGATCTAAGCAGCACTTTGTCTGTTCTTAGCTTCGTCTATGCTCACTATGCAACTTCAACATTATCTCCAGCTTTTAGGTGATACTTTGTTTGTCATAACAGACAACCTTTGACCCATAGATGAGATGAAGTTCTTCAACTATTCTCCATACTTCGAGCAACAGAAAGAGTTTGTTTTTGAAACTTCTTTGTTTCTCCATTCTTTGGTTTGTCTGTCATGGCTCAGCTGAAGTTGCACTCCCTTCTTTATTCATATTGTCTTTCTGTCCTCAAACTAATCCAATCTTCTAATTTTGTTGATTAAACAAAGTTTTCTCTTCTTTGTGCATGATTGTCTGAGCAGCAATTTCTTCTTGCTTCCTTTGTCTGAGTATTTGATGAAGCATCTTGTTCTTTCTTCATCTCAAACAAGTTTTCTTTGGTCGATGTAGATACTTGAATTTCTCAAACAACTTTATCCTCTTCGACCATGACTTTTTCTTTAACTTCTTATTTTGTATTTTTCTATTAACATTTTCTCGTTGAGGTTGACAGATAACACAAACTCGTTGTAGTGCATCTTTGAAGCTATGTTCGTCTCCCATTACTTTAGTTCGTGGAAGCATAATGAAACCTTCTTTGTTCCTTGTCTCCAAGCCTTCTAGTTTCTTCTTCTTCTTTCACAATTTTCATCAGTTTAGTTCCTTTAGAACATAGAAAATAGTTGTTGCAGTTTGTTGCAGACAATCATTATCCTGCACTTGAAATTTTCTGCACTTGCTACATTGTTAGCTTTCATATATAATATCAGAATGTATTTTATCCTCATGTGATTGTACTATTTGGTGAAGCAAGGATAATATATATTTTTGTTAAATACATAATATGAAAGCCTAAGAAATTATGGTGCTTAGTGTGTTTTAATCAAATTTATATAGTAAAGATTAATTAATGTTTATGATGTGTGTACCATAAAGTGAAGACTGTATGCTTGTTTAATTAAACATTCATAATTAAGTATTTATATTAATTAATTATTATCAATTCATAATCATACATATGATCATTAGAGATTTAACCATACAGGTTTCTTGTTATAAGTTTTGTTATCATCAAAATCATTTACAATAATGCTGACTATCTCCCTCTTTTTGATGATGACAAAACTTTTAGGACTCGTAGAAAAATTTGGAACTTTCTTTTAATCTCCCCCTGAATATCTAATATGTATAATCCTATGGGTTTGACCTTTTTATCATTTTTCTAACACTAACTATTATTCTCACAAGTCTATCATATTATATTTCTATCCCCCTTTTTGTCATAATCAAAAAGATTAATCCTATATAATCACATTTCTTTTCCCACTTAATATTTTTCCAGTTTATATAATCTTTCTTTTAAGTTCTTCTTCCCCTATTTTATTGAACCTAGAATATGTTTTCTCACTTATGTTATGTAGATTGTATATTACTTACATAATTTTCTTTCCCCTATCAGTTATACTTGATACTACTCAATTTTTTCTCTCATGAAATGATTTAATGTAATGACCAGATTGATTAGGTTAATGAAAATATTAAATATATTCTAAGTATTTTGATAATTAATCATTTTTATTATTATAAGAAGCATATCATAAAATCAATAATTAAACATTTATCAATTTAGCATATATTATTTATCAAAATCATATTAATGTGCTGAATGTAAATGCAATGATAATGCATGGTTTACTATTAATGTGCATCTCCTTTTAATTAATGATTATCTATCATTATTATCAGGGGTGACGGTTGGGAGTATTAATGGTGGAGTTGAAGGATTACTTGGGAAGAGAAGAAGCGTTAGTCTTTCTTTTATACTGCATAGAAGGATTTGGTAGAAGAGACGACTCTCTAGTTCTTACCAAGGCAATCATGGCATCTTTGAGTTCTTCTATAAAGTTAGTTCAAGGTGAGAATGACCCTGCTTTTGAGGCTATAAAGAGAAGTTTGATTTTGTAGGATAAGGTTAAGCAGTTGAAGATTGATTTGGCTTCTATTAAGGGTAGTAATCTTTATTTTACTCGTCTCTTAACTAGAAACTCCACGGCATGCATGGAGGCTGTAGAGTGCCTTAAATATTTGGCTAAGGCTCACTAGAGGGTTAAAGAGTTGGAAGCAGTTGTTGATGTTTTAGCTGATTAAATATTTTTACTTTTTGATCTGAACTCTTTATATGTAACATTGCAAGTTCTTATACTTACATTTGTGATTTTAAATGTTCTCGTCTTTAAGTTTAGTGATTTATACTATTTATAAAATCTTTCTTATAGTTTATTAAATATTGGATCTTTTATCATATTTTATTCATCGTTGTTTAATAGTGATAATGCATGATCCTATTTTGTCCTATCTAGGTGCCTAAAATGTGAAGATCCATTTCTTGTTTGGGCTGTTAAGTAGATGATTACTTTTATAAAGTTTTATGTGTCTTTTGAAAACTAGTTGTGACCCTTGTATTCTATGATATTTAGTTGGATAAACAATATACAAGATTCACATTCGGGCAACAATGGAGTGAGAGATAAGTGAGGGAAATAGTCAGATTCATTTTTTGGCAGAGGAGATGAGATAGTTGAAGAAGGAATATAGTTGAAAAAGGAATTAAAGTTTGCTAAGAAGATAAATGTCTCTATAAATCTTCTTTTGACTAACTGGTTTATCGTTTATGGAGAGATTATGGATAAAATTAAGGCTTTGGAGTTGTCTAAGACTCAGGAGAAAATTACTGAGTTGTTAGTAGTTATTGAAGTTTTAAAGGAGTAGTTATTTTTATTTTCCTTTGCTAAATGCTCTAAACTTAATTTTTAGTTTTATCTGGCTATTATAATGTTTTAAAATAATCATCTTTTTGAATGTTTAATGTTCTTATCATTAAATGGAATTTTGTCAATGTTAAGGATTTCATTTTTGGCTTCTTATGTGTTATGATTATTATCTTTATGAGTTTTTACTTTTCAATTCTAGTTCTTTATGTGAGATCAAGCCTATAAACATTATTACAGAAGGAATGACTAGAAATTAAATTCCTATTCTAGACCTTAAATTGTGAAGTTTCCTAAACAGACTTGACAATGCCTTAGGACTATAATGATGTTATAGTTCTGATCATTTCAAGGCTTATTAAGATTTTTCAGAATGATTTAGCTCAAAACAGTAAAACTTAACTTAATTCGAATCCAATACAGTTCATTCAGAGGCATCTAGAGTATATAGCAATGAAAGAAATATGATTAAGTTTAACAACTTATCTCTTTTAGCGCTTCTCTTCATAGGTTTTTTATTTGAGTTCATAAGTGTTGTTGTCAGTTTTGACTAAGCATTTAGCTTCTGCTATCGAGCCCTTGATGCTTCATATGAAGATTGATTTGTTTTGGACTATAGTTCTTGATTTATTCAATCATTTCCTTGCATCCAGAACTTGAACTTATAGGCTCTTTTGCTTGGATTTGTGAGCCGAGAAGAAGATTTTGATTTTTCATTATTGTCTTTCTTCTATGCTCAACACAAGCCTTCCTTCATATGCTTAAAATATTCTTGTATTATTTCTTCATTAATGAGTTCAAATTGATACGGACATTTATTTCCAATATATTAGTGCAAAAGTCATTTTAATCATAATAGTATGCAGAGATATAAGATGATGGATTAAAGCAGTTTTCATGAATAGGTAGGACAAATACTTGCTTTAATTAAACATTGAGTTATTTGAGCTAGCACAGATATGAATTACCATCAACTTGATGTACTAGATCAGGTCACCTAAGATGATTTTGAGCATAATGTTTTAGTTTCATTAATTTATCTTTCTTTTAGTTATGTGTCTGTTAGGCATTGTTAGTTTTAGGTTATTCGTTGTTTGAATGCTATTTATTTTACTTCCTGATTATCCTAGAAGTTCTACTTTATGTTTTTTTCAAAGTTTTATTTATCCTAGTATGAATTCTATATTCATGAATGATCAGAGTACTAAGGGTAGCTTCAAAATTCAATATTAGTCTATATAAAACTAAAAGTATTCAATCAAGATTCTAACTATATAGTCTATTTCTCAATATTGTATAAATGAAATCTAAAGATTTAGAGAATAAACTTTGATTTTGAGATAAGAATGTACAAACAATCTGATCAGATAAATAAATGAATAAAGCAAAACAAAAGTTGAATATAAATTTATTTCCATAGACATATACGCAATTAGAATTAATAAATAAATGTGAATGTTTTAAAATGAAAATATGTAAATAGACAAAAACAATTAATTAAAGGATTGAGCATTGATACTTATTTTTACAAATGAAGGAACTAAAGGAAATGCGTAAGTAAAATTTCATAATTCAGACAATGACACATTTAATAAGAGCATTTCAAGTTTGAGTGTCATATCTGCACTTACCTTTCCCTTTTATTTTGAAGGAACTTGGTATTTCATCATGTCTTCAATTTGTTTCTTCAGATCAAGTCTCTTTTCACTTTCTTCTTCTTCAAGAGTTTATTTTCTCCTTTCTTAGATTTCCTGCACTCAAGTTAGCCTTTAACAATAACGCTAATAGTATGTGAGTGCAAAGTATTTTGCCCCTTTATGATTTGTCTTCGGCATGTCAAAAAATTTCTCATATTAACTTATAAGCCAAAACATCCTTGCAAATAGTGGGACAAAGAGCATGTGGTGAGTTTTCAACACTTCCAGCTCTGCTCTCAAATCATCCTCGCTTATGCCAATAAAAATAATTTTCCATAGATGAAGATCATTTAGCCATAAGAAATATTTGTAACCTCTTCTTCCATTATATCCAATTTAATCTATCAAAAAGTTGGAAGATGGACTATACATTGAAGAACATAGAGGATGACATTGTTGGGTAAGGCAAACAGATCACTAGAATTGTTTATCTATCTCACTCTGATACCACTTGTAAGGTCCCGTAGGATGGCTTAACCCAAGAGGGGAAGGGTGAATTGGTTATATAAAAATTCATTGCTTAACCCCTATTGGATCATTTTCCTCTTTTTATGCTTGTGTGTGGTGTGAGGTAAGGTGAATAATAAAATAATAAAATGCACAAAGAATGAAACAGATGCGCAAACACACACACACACAGATAAAATGATTATTATAGTGGTTTAGGACCCCATCACTACATCCACTCTTCAAAAAATACACACTCATTGTACCTTAGGTTCCACTATATCCCATATAATGGAAATACAAAAGTGCTTCCAGAATTCTTCTGATTTTCACAAGCTCACTAGGAAACTTATCGGTTTCAAAGATCACCAGCAAACTTGTTGGTTTTCTAAAGCTAACCAACAATTCATACTAACTCACTAGTTTCAAAGATGACTAGCAAACTTGTTGGTTTTCTAGAGCTCACCGGCAACTCTTTGGTTTTAAGTTTACTAGAAAACTTATACACTTTTATATAGTGTTTCTCTCACACACAGGGGAAGATTTGATCTCTCTTTCAACTCTATATAATACAAAATATCTTCCTATAATGTAAAGGCAATGGCCATAAGGATATGAAGGTTTAAGCTCAAGAATAGATAACTGAAGGTTTAAACTCTTGGCTATGGGTGAAAGGATTTGCATTAGGTAAAGCACATCTGAAAAGTATTCCTTCACCACCTTTGAATCGTCCCACCTTTTCTTCTTAAATAGCTTCTTCATATTGTTGACCATTGGAGAAGAAGGGAACTATTGAATTAGAGATGAAAGCAGTATTAAATTTGTCTCGAGCTGCTGTATCACCATTTAGAGAGAAGGATGAGCTGTGTTAAAAGGTGTTTCTCGTTTTGACTTTTCACAGCTTTGGAAACCTTGCAGCGCCGCTTATTGCCGAAAATGGTGACTAATATAAGTCTGTATAATGTTGGCTAGAATGCAAATGCCATTTGTATAAATTGAGTTTTTTCTCTAACAAGTCACGGTCTCTCTTTGTCAGCATTTGTCTGCCAGAAGTTGCAGATAGACTCTTCAAGGTTTGTCTGTGAGTTGATTTTCCATAGGAGTGATTTGTATGTTGCATGTATCAGACAAACTTTGAATGACATAGATGAAGTTAAACTAACTCAAAGACAAACTCTTCTTTGTCTATCAAAATTCCTCTAGGAGATTTGTCTGTTGATTGATTCTTCGTGTAAGTGCTTTGTCTATTGTGGATAGTAAGCTAACTCTAGGTGGTGTTGACAAAGTTGGGATGATCGATTGACAACCTTCTCTTTCTATGTGAACAGATGAAGTGGGATGTCTTTCCTCTATTCTTCATTGTCTGTTGGAGGTTACAGATGAAGTTCTCTTAGTCTTGCACTAAAAGACAAAGTGTGGTCTTCTTCTTTTGTTCCTCATTGTTTGTTAAGGGTGCCACATGAAACTTACTTTAACTTGCTTGAACAGATGAAGTGTGGCGTTCATCTGATGTATGTGATAGATGAAATATGTTCTGCTTTGTCTTGGACAGAATACTTTGCATGTTGTATTTGCATGTTGTAAGTTGTAGAGGATCGTGCCTTTGTCTATTGAAGCCCATTTTGATCCAAGCAACGCTTTGTCTATTCTTAGCTTCGTCTATGCTCACTATGCAGCTTCAACATTATCTTCTACTTTTGGCTGATACTTTGTTTGTCATAATAGATGACCTTTGATCCGTAGATGAGATGAAGTTCTTCAACCGTTCTGCACACTTCGAATAACAGAAGGGGTTTATTCTTGTAACTTGTTTGTTTCTCCATTCTTTGGTTTGTCTGTTTTGGCTCAGCTAAAGTTGCACTCCCTTCTTTATTTATATTGTCTTTCTATCCTCAGACTAATCAATTCTTCTAACTTTGTTGATCAGACAAAGTTTTCTCTTCTTTGTGCATGATTATCTGAACGACAATTTCTTCTTTTTTCCTTTGTCTAAGTATTTGATGAAGCATCTTCTTCTCTCTTCATCTCAAACAAGTTTTCTTTGGTCGATGTAGATAGCTCAAATTTCTCAAGCAACTTTATGCTCTTCGACTATGGCTTCATCTTTAACTTCCTTTTTGCATTTGTTTGTTGACATTTTCTCATTTCGGTTGATGTACAATGCAAACTCATTGTAGTGCATCTTCGAAACCATGTTCATTTCCCATTGCTTTAGTTTGTGTAAGCATATAATGCAGCCTTCTTTGTTGCTTGTTTCCAAACTTTCTACTTTCTTCTTCTTCTTCCACGATTTTCATCAGTTCAGTTCCTTTAGAACATAACAGATAGTTGTGGCAATTTATTGCAGATGATCATTATCCTCCACTTGCTACATTGTTAGCTTTCATATATAATATTAGAAGGTATTTTATCCTCATGTGATTGTAATATTTTGTGAAGCAAGGATAATATACATTTTCATTAAATGCATAATATGAAAGCTTAAGAAATGATGGTGCTTAGTGTGTTTTAATCAAATTTATGCAGTAAAGATTAATTAATGTTTATAATATATGCATCATAAATTGAAGACTATATGCTTATTTAATTAAACATTCATGACAAGTGTTTATGTTAATTAATTGTTATCAGTTCATAATCATATATATGATCATTAGAGATTTCAGCATACAGGTTTCTTATTACAAGTTTCTTTATCATCAAACTTATATACAATAATGTTGGCACAATCATCAAATACATTCCTAATTTCAATATTCACCATTTTCAATATAAAACATGATCCTGTCCATTTTTCAATTATCAATAAAATTGGAATTCCAACAAGTATCAATCAAATTATAATTGATTCCACTAGCCCAACTTACCAACAACCCAGAACCTGTATCACAACATGATGACACTAACCTGACTTAATCTAATGTACATAATATTCATATTTTTCTACTATTCTGACATGCCACTTCTTTACAATATACACCATCGACAATTTAATGCAATTATACAAATTTGCATTATATAAATATACAATGGGATTCCAATCCTAATATTCAATCATACCATCCAAAGGTCTCTATTCTTTCTTATAAGTCCTTTGCTTGACCTGTCAACTAAAAATTAAAATAAGAAGGTGTGAGTCCGAGCAACTTAGTAAGTAGGCACAAATAATAGAAATCAATATTTGACAATCAATAACATAGCATGCTCCATCAAAAATATATAATCATGCTCATTATTCTAATATACAATTACATTCGAGTCAAGAACATAATATGTTCGCATCCAAAACATATATAGTCATGCCCAACACTTTTTATTCTATTGAAATTTCCTTAATACAACACATATATAACATTCATTCCTAAACAAAATTAAGGGATACTCTCTATCGCCTATCCTTTTTAGTAGACATCCATACACAAGAATAAGTTTTATAAGATACTTATTCAATTCACATTATGATTCTCATCATAAATTGAACATTAATAACTTCAATTCAAAGGATATTTACTATCCCTAACATCTATGCTTCCACAAAATCAATATACACATCAATCATTAACTATTGCAGGATCTAAACATATGTGTTCCTAACAAATGGGATATCCACTATCCCCAAGTAAAACACAAAAGTCCGAATTCAAACAAATGGGCTAATACCCATGCATTTAGCCAGAAAACGGGGGCCTACTTACCTTGAGTGATTCATTATACACTCTTCAAGCTTGATGCCTTTTCATTCTTCTCAGATGATCTTGTATAGAGTATCCCATTTATAATCATGTATTTAATACATCACATCATATTAATACTTCTTTTATAGTCATTCTTAGGCTATAATCATCAAACATGTAATAAGCATTAGTTAAACGTGCTTTGTCCACAATTATCACAAGAACTCTTCTTTCTTGACATATTTCTTTGTTATCTTACGTGATTAATATTTAAACAACTTGTAAACAACTTGATTAAGCTTTTAATCTACTCAATTTATGGCTCAACATAGCCCATATACAAGAATCCTCTTTAACCCTTATTTAGGGCATAACCAAAAATGTGATTTCACTAGTCCAATTCACTCCATACAAGTTTTAAAACATTACAATCTTGCCATTAATCAAGTAACCCATGATTAATTCAATAAAAACTAGGAAATCCCTAATTTCTACATGCACAGAAACCCCAAATTCACATAAATCATAATTTGTCATTTCAAATCATAATCATCATTATATTAACTCATTCCCCCATGAATTTATAATCATATTTATCAATCTAAGCCCCAAAATTCATTATATGAAAGTTGGTTCCCAGCTCCATGTTGCACCTTCCATTTGGTGGAAATAAACTCTTTCTTCCATTTTCTTCCATTTTTTATGGTTCAAATGGGAGAAAATTGGGTTTAAGTGAAAGATCATAAGTTTTTCTAGTTAGGCAAGATGATTTCTTAGCCAAAATGTCTAGGAATCATGCATAATTGGGCTAGGGCAAAATGGGAGATAGAACAGGATGGAAAATCAAGAAAATAGAATGGACTTTGGGCCAAAAAATTGGCTCCCATTTTATACCATGATCTGACATTGTGACCTCAGATTCTGGCACTACGACGCCAAAAGTTGTTGCCCATGTCGTGCCTCCATCCTGATCCGGTGCCATGGCATTCATTCTAGGGCTGCAACGCCAGTTTCGTTGGCAGCCAAAAATTTGATTTTTCAGCCCCTTTTTCCATTTTGTTTTTCTCAAATTTTCTCATATATTTACCCATAATATTTTCATATAATTCCAACATTAAAAGACCTTTTTAATCCTCTTTTTATACATCATAGAAAAATACATCAAAATTTTCTCATATAATTCCAAATCATGTCCGAATACTTCATTAAACAATGATTTTTATTCTAAATTTCACAATTCGATGGAGCAACCAAAAATTTCCACAATTTCAACACATCATTACTCAACAGTTAACACCTTAGGTGTTATAAACATGGCTTCAAATACATCTCAATGGCTAAATGAGAGAAATATGGTGAGAAAGGTAGCACGTTATCTTGAGGTGGATTCGATTACAACCTCGACTGCCCAGATGTCTTCTTTGACACATGTTTTGGCCATTGCCAATTCAGCACCTAAGGGAATATCTACTGTAATAGAGTCCTCTTCTTCCCCTTTGCCAATTGAAGTGTATACTATTAGAGATCCAGTTAGAGAAGAGGTGCAATACTTCAAAAACAAGGGCTATAGTAATTTATGAGGGAACAATATGCAGAATCCATATTATCCAGGAAATTGGAGAAATCAGGATAATCTCCCTTATGGAAACTAAAGGAATAACTTAAACCATCCTCTTGGATTTCAATAGCCACATCAACCTCAAAATTAGTATTAGCCAGCTGAAAAGAAGCCATCCTTAGAAGATCTCATAGGCACTTTTGTTCAGGAAAGTCAAAACAGGTTTGCCAAGAATTAGGTGAGGCTTGATAATATAGAGAAAAACTATGGGGAATATCAATGCTTCTATTAAGTCTCTGGAAACACAGATTGGGCAGATTACTAGCTCGTCCAACAATTCAAACAAGGATACTTTTCCAAGCAATATAGAGAAGAACCCAAGATAGCATTACAATGCTATGATGTTAAGAAGCAAAAGAGAATTGGAATCACCAAGAGTGCAAGAAAAGACTAAACAACCCGAAAGACATTCTTTAGAAAGAAGAGATCCAGATCAAAGAGAAAAATAAGAAAAACCTAAGAAAGAAGATGATGAGTGAATTTCATACACATATATTACATATGTTTAAGCTTATTTATTTGCAAATCCTTATCTCTTTTAGATGAATTAAATGCGTATTTGTTAGATTTTATAAGTGCCTTGAAGATGGAAAAAGAAGAGAAAAATAATGTAAAAGAAGAAGCTCAAGATTGGAAAGGAAGCAACTACAAAGATGGAGCAAAAAAGTGACCAGACTAAGGCAGACAATTGGTGCCATAGACAACTGATGCCGCAGACCCCCACCTGGCACTGCCGGTGCCAGAATTGGATAGCACCGCCGGGCAGCAGGCCGACACCCACCTACCGCTGCCGGCACTAGAGGTAGACCCATTTTGTGGACTTTTCTACAATTGCATATTTTTTGGCTATTAAGCAAAAACTTAGAGTTTTAAAAGGTTCTTTTTCCACTTCCATTTTTAGAGTTTTTCTTTGGGGTTTAGAGCCATTTTTTGGGAGATTTCTCATGGAGAAGAAGAAGGGATTGCAAGTAGAAAAGAAGAAAGAGAGAAGATGCTCTTCATTGTTATCATCCTATCTCATGGAGTTGTTTTATTTTCTCTTATGAACTAAATTTCTTTTTCTAAGGTGAAGATGAAGCCCTTTTTGATACTTTTTATTATGGATTGTTGGATATTATTAATGCTAGATGATCTTGTTTCATTCATGATGTTGTTTGCAATGATTTAATTTATTTTATTGCTTGATCACTAATATTATGAGTTAGATTATTTATCAAAGCATGATTAAGGTGCACACCATATGCTAAACCATAAGCTCCCCTAAATGAGAAGGATAGATGGTTAAGGTACCCACCATATGCTAAACTATTATATTTTGGTTTTTAGGTTCTTGAACTTAATTGGTTTTTACCTCAATTATACTACACATAATTGGTAATCGGAACAAGTGAAAGCACTTGATTTAAACCCACAAACCTAACAGTAATAATCTTACTTTTTAAAAAACAAACCCAAGTGAGGCATTGAATCCAACATTCCATTGGCAAAGAGTTATCATCTTGTGGTGAAATTGGATCCCTAGATTCTTCATCTTATTAATCTCTCTGCAATATCTTTAGCTATTTATTTGCTTTTATTCTATTAAATTTTTCTAAATTATACCAAACCTTATTCCAAGTCTGTTTAGTTATATACTTAGTAACTAAGATTAATTAAGTTGGTTTACCATTCTTTGTGGGATCGACCCTTTCATTTGCATACTATATTATTATATGAGAGGAATTATAATTTCAACCATCAGAAGAGTACCAACCAAAGAGGATTACATTTCCTAAAAATCCCCCCACCTTGTAACCCAAGCTCCCTTTTCCTTAGAGATTCTAGCAGAAGAAGATTGATGAACATTTTAAAATTTTTTTGGACATGTTAAAAAAGATTCACGTCAATATTCTATTTGTAGAAGCTTTAAAGAAGATGCCCAACTATACTAAATTTATGAAAGAGATCATGTATAACAAGCAAAAGTTGGAGGAATTTGTAACATGAAATTTACAGAGGAGTGTAGTGCAATTCTTCAGAGAAAGCTCCCTCAAAAATTGAAGGATCTAAGGAGTTTTACTATCCCTTGTACTATTGGCAATTCCTCTTTTCATAAGGCATTGTGTGATTTAGGAGCATCTATTAATTTAATGCCTTTGTCTATTTTTTAAAAACTTGGACTTGGGGAGGTGAAGCCGACAACCATCACATTGCAGCTTGCTAATAGGTCTTTGACCTATCCATGGGAATTATTGAAGTTGTATTGGTGAAGTTGGACAAGTTCATCAATTTAGTAGACTTCATTATTTTAGACATGGAGGAAGACTAGGAAGTGCTCTTAATTTTGGGGAGATTGTTTCTAGCTACAGGAAGAGCACTAATTGATGTCTAGAAGAGAGTTAACATTGAGGATAAATGATGAGCAGGTAAACTTTAACACTTACCCTTTTATGAATTTTCCTCTTGAGGATGAAACATTTAGTAGGATAGAGGTTTTGAATGAGTGCAATAATTATGTACTAACTAACAAATGCATTCAAGATTCTTTAGAAAATTGCATTTCAAATTCAGTTAGCCAGAACAATGCCAGCCCTAGAGAAGTCTTGGAGTATATCTCAGCATTGTAGATAGTTTTTGCAGGAGGAATTGACAAGACTTTTGAAGCACTAGAGAAAGACTCATTGGTTGAAGAAGTGAAGGCCGCAATAGAGCTTAGGTAGCTACTTAAGCATCTTAGGTATGCATATTTAGGCAGTAATTCTTCTTTTTCAGTGATTATTTCTTCCTCTTTGATAGGTTTTGAAGAAGAGAAGCTATTGCAAATCTTGAGAGAGCACAAATTAGCAATTGCATGGTCAATCGAAGATATCAAGGGGATAAGCCTAGTAATTTGCATGCACAAAATTCTGCTAGAAGATTCATTTAAGCCATTAAGAGAACCACAGAGGAGGCTTAACCCAGCTATGAAAGAGATAGTAAAAGCAAATATATTGAGGTTGCTGAAAGCAGGTATTATATATGCTATCTCCGACAGCAAATGAGTAAGTCCAGTTGTAACGCCCCGCCCTCTTGGGGTCGTTACTCCACTTTACACCATAAATCCATATACTAATACCATGATTTTTCCACCTCCAGGGTGGGTTACTTTGATATATATTTTTTTTGACTTATTTCTACAGAAAAATTGGAGAGAGTCTCCCTTGAAAAAAAGGCTGTCCACCTAGGTACAAGCATTCATCACATATTATGATACATTTCTTTTTATACAATTCATAAAA
>JAYJMB010055974.1:0-27693 GCA_036873735.1 Pouteria campechiana | reverse complement strand
AATATCATTTCTATAAATCATTCTCACTATTCCTCAACAATCAAATAACCTTCCCATAAACAAAACATTAAGTATTCACCAAGGGATATACAGTATCCCTAACATTCACTTCCAAACTAACTACATATCAAAAATAAACAAATATGGGATATGAACCATCCACCAATAAACATACAAAGGCCTAATTAAACAATTGGAACATTGTCAAAAGAAAGAGCCTACTTACATTAGTGTAGAATCATAGCACTACACTAGAAAATTCTTTAAATTCTTTGATTCCAAATCCAAGTTCAACTAGCCCTACATATATCATATGTATCATAAAATCAAGCCCACTTTGTTTCTTATTGAAGCAATTTATCAAACATATAACATACATCGCTTAACTTAACATTTTCATTAGGATATAACCTCTAAATTCTATTTCCAGTTATACACAATCACTTTACAACTCAATTGGCATTGAATTTGTTGCAACACTAAGTTAATTGAGTTCCTAATTCATTCCAACCATTGCGTAATGTCATTATATATGAATCCCCAAATTACTATTCAATTAGATTAATATTTTCTTCATGGATCATAACATAATTCGATTTTCTCATGTCTAAAGCATGTCAAAAACACTATGATTAACCAATTAATCATTTTCCCCATAATTATCACATCAATCCATATCAAATTCCTTAAAAAATTATTGTTCATAGTTTACATCAAACCCTAACAAAGCAAACCCCAAATTCTCATGCCCAATTCCATTCTAAACCATTATTATGCATGGATTAATCATTTCCCCTATGGTTTTACACATGCCTCCGTACTACTTTGCCCAAAAATTACTATTTATAGTTTACATGTAACCCTAGTTAATAGGAAATTAGAAACTTGATTAATAGAAATAACTTACCATGAAATATAAGTGTTTTCCATTCATGAATAAGAATCCATGCCCAAAGCCATCACTCATCTCTTCCACTTGCAAGAGATCAGATCTTTTTTCTATTTTCCACTCTCTAAATCATCAAAACCCAAGCCATGAGGCATGTTTAAGTTATAATTTACCTAGAAAGCGATTTTCCTAAGTTCAAGTGGCATGAATTTGGGCTAAACAGGATGGGTCAAAGTTAGGGTAGGAAAAGGAAGAAACAGAATGGAATAAATGAAAAATCGTGTGGATTTCAAGCTTAAAAAATTGGATTTTTTAGGTACTTCAAGGGATACAACTTTTATGTTAATAACTATTTCCAAATCATCCCCAAAAGATGTCAAAATTTTGGATAAAGTAACCAAATTCGTTCACCTCATTATTTTTTAGTCATTTGGAACAATTTTGGTATATTAGTCATAACTTCCTCATATGACATTTTAATTGAGTGATTTTTATTTCATTGGACAAATAATTTCATAACCTAAAACTTCTATGTTGAACATTATTTAAAATTATTCCATTATCCATGTCAAAAATCAATCACAATGAACATTTTTTCAAATTCAGCATTGTCATAATACACACTTATGCTCTTTTAGTTTTCTTCCAAAATTTCAACTTTTTTCTCTCATCTATAATCACTAAACTTTTAATCATTTCATTTTTCATTACTCTTATGCATAATCCTCCTAAAATTCTTATTTAAGAAATTAACTCTCACTTCAAACTCAATTGATAACCCATTCATCATAAAAGCTATTCAAAATCAAAATTCACACTTATGAAATATCATCCATAGCCTCATTTTATATCAAATACTTCATATATCAAAAAGATAACTTCCCACACATCACATGCATGAAATAAAATATGTTTATGGTATTTACCACTTTATTTGAAGTCAATTTTCAAAAATCACTCATTCAGTTGTTTTTAATCAAATTTCTCTAAATTTTCTGCTATAAATAACTTCATATGCCATTTTCATTCTAAAATGCATCTAAGTCTTAAACCAAGATTCCCCATACATCATAATATCTATGGTAATCATATTAGGTCATTCATATCAATCATAATCGTGCCTTTGCTCAATTTCACTGTGTTAGCTCCTTTTCTTCTCATTGACTTTATATAACTTAAATTAGTGAAATTTATCAAGTTCATAGAGTAAACTCTACCCATTTTCACATGAGTAGATTTCAAACACCATAGGTGTTACATACCAATTTGTTCAAATCAATGTGATTGGTCGTAGTAGTTTGAGCACTCTCTACAAGGGGAGAAACAGAAGATTAGAGAGAGAGAGAGATAGAGAGAGGTAGAGAACTTACAGGATTAGGGCTTTTGCTAAATTTCTAGTTTCTCTCTTGATCTTTGATCTCCTATGGTGGAAATGGAGAGCCAGGATCCAAGCATGAAATTGACCCTGACCCAAATCCAGTTGTCATCAACGAAGGTCGAGCCTAGGGATAGGGTAACATGGACGCAGCAACTCAAGGAAGAGTATAAAGCTTAGATTGATTACACCTCCATGAACAAATCCACAATAATGACTAATTTCAGATATTGGCAGTAAATATTGATGGCACGTGATGGATGGATAAGTGTTAGTTATCTATGATCTCGTCAAGTATGAGTTTGATCTTTAATTTGACATCATCGTCACGTATCTGGCCACTACCCCTAAGACTGAGTTACCTTCGCTAGATGAAAAGACCCACAATGGCGTTGATTCTCCATAATGCTAATGGCGAGAGGCGTGGTCAGCTGCCCTACCATGCCAATATATACATAATAGTAATAATAATAAATCATGGCCCACCATATTGGTGCAAATGCAGGTGCTCCTAAATAAATCCAAAATTTTTGGATTTAAATCCAACCCTATCCAAGTAAACCCAAAAGTTTTAATATTTGCAACATGCTATTTGGAAAACCAAGAGTCAAGATTTAGTGGGGACATAAGGCTAAATCATCCGCTAGGTTTATCACCCATTACCCAAATAAGCTACCCTTGGGGGGCATTTGTTGGATAGCTTAAAATCACATACCCTTGGTTTATACAAGAATGACTCAGATCACATCGAGAGTAAGTCAAAGGCAAAATTCCTAACTCCGCTCCCAAGGAGAGATGGAATTATGCATGCTCTTTTACCTCATCAGTTATAGCAAACAGATTATAGTGCATGGTTCATTCTACCAAAGTGTGAATGATGAAGTATAAAGCCACCACTTAGGCCATGTTCAATCTACACGGATGATTGAAATATAAATAGTTTTAATAAAATGGCAATTCATATTTATCAAAATATTCAAGATGGGTCAATGGTGCAAGCAAAATGTAGATTCCAAAATGCCCCAAATGGTGAAGGCAAGCCTCATTTCTCAACTTGCCCTCAAGGGAGAAGGTAGGCATTTTCCAAAATGGCCCAAATGATAAAGGTAGGCCTCATTTCCCAACTTGCCCTCAATGGAGAAGGTGGGTATTCCCAAAATGCCCCAAATGGTGAAGGCAAGCCTCATTTCCCAACTTGGCTTAATGGAGAAGGTGGGAATTCCCAAAATGCCCAAAATGGTGAAGGCAAGCCTCATTTCCCCACTTGCCCTCAATGGAGAAGGTGAGCATTCCCAAAATGTCCCAAATGGTGGAGGCAAGCCTTGATTTCCAACAATGCCCCTAAACATGGTAGTCAGGCTCCCTTCTAAGGCATGGTAGTTAGGCTACTTTCCAAGGCATGGCAGTCGGGCTCCCTTTTAAGACATGGTAGTGAGGCTCCCTTCCAAGAGGTGGCAGTGAGGCTCCATTCCAAGGTGTGGCAGTCAAGTTCACATCTAAGACATGGAAGCTAGACTCACTTCCAAGACATGGCAGCTAGGCTCCCTTCTAAGTTAAGCTCCTTTCCAAGACATGGCAGCCAGGCTCCCTTCCAAGATGTGGCAGTTAGGCTCCCTTCCAAGACATGGCAACCAGGGTCCCTTCTAAGATGAGGTAGTCAGGCTCCCTTTCTAAGACATGGCAATCAAGCTCCCTTCAACGACATGGCAACCAGGCTCCCTTCTTAGACATGACAGTCAAAATTCCTTCCAAGAAGTGGTAGTTAGGCTCCTTTCCAAGACGTGATAGTCAGGCTCTTTTCCATGATGTGGCATTCAGGCTCCCTTCCAGGATGTAGTGGGTAGGCTCCCTACTAAGATGTGATAGTCAAGCTCCTTTCTAAGGCACGATAGTTAGGCTCTCTTCCAAGGCATGGCAGTCAGACTTCCTTGCAAAGCATGACAGTCAAGTTCCCTCTTAACACATGATAGTCAAAAGCCAGACATAACAGTCAGGCCCCTTTCCAAGGCATAACAGTCAGGCTGCCTTCCAAGGTGTGGTAGTCCTACTTTCTTCCAAAACATGGAAGTAAGGCTCTCTTTCAAGACATGATAGTCAGGCTTCATTCTAAGGCATGGTAATTAGGTTATCTTTTAAGATGTGGAAGCCAATCAACCTTCCAAGATATGGCAACCGGGCTCCCTTCTAAGACGTGGCAGTCAGACTACTTTCCAAGACATGGCAGTCAGGCTCCCTTCCAACACTTGGTAGCCAAGCTCCCTTCTAAGATGTGGCAGTTAGAGTCCCTTCTAAGACGTGGTAGTCAAGCTCCTTTCAAAGGCGTGATAGTCTAACTCCCTTCCAAGGCATGGGACTCAGGCTCCCTTCAAAGGCTTGGAAACTAGGCTCCCTTCCAAGATGTGGCAGCCAGGCTCCCTTCAAATATGTGATAGTCAGGAGCCTTTCCAAGGCATGGCAGTCAAGCTCCCTTCCAATGCATGATAGTCAGGCTCCCTTCCAAGGCATGGTAGTTAGGCTCCCTTCTGAGGCATGGCAGTCAGGCTCTCCCTTAAGATGTGGCAGTCAGGCAGCCTTCCATGACTTGACAATCAAGTTCTTTTTCAAGTGTAACCCCCGAGGCATTCAATGTTAAGATAATGGCTATGAGAGCTATTTTAGCCATTAGGCCTAAGAAATGATTATTGAGTAAAGTTATTTATATGACCTGAATGACTAATGTGGCATGAGTATTATGTGCAATGTAATATGTAAGACCTCCTGAATTGAAGTTTTGAGATGGTTTTGGAGTTTTGAACTATTAAGTTGAAGGTTATGTGAAAAGAACTCAATAGGTGATTTGAGCTAAAGCATGTATTTGAGCTATACAAAGGACCTAAACTAGTCATCATAGGTATTATGATGTGTGTGAGACATTGGGAGATTTGAAGTGTTTTATGTAAAATGGAGCTATAGGTGATGTTTCATAAGTATAAATTTTGAAATTTAAGTAACCCTTGTAATGGATGGGTTGTTACTTGAGTTTGGGATGATATGAATGTTATTAAATGCTCATTTTATGATGATTAAATATAAGACTAATTGAAATTATAAATTTATTTAGGATGCAAATGCAACACCCCATGATTTTGAAGTTAGTCTATGTTGTAAACCTCAATACATAGTGAAAGAAAACTAAACATTACAACTTGGGGTAACTTATACTCAATTTTGACATATTTAAAGACTAATTTAGAAAAATTATTAACATAAAAGTTGTATATCTTGAACATTTCCTCATAACGAATCTAGAATCATGTGAATCCAATATCATACAAGAAATTTATGATTGAAATAGCACTAGCTAGCATGGTCAACATTGGCGGCACCGAATCAATCTTGTCATGGCGCGACAGCGTGGTGGAACTGGTAGCACCAATTTAGCTTAAGAGGTGTTGGTCGATAGCTATAAATGCCTAGCCCAACTTTTTTTCCTAATCTATTCTATTTTTCTCCCGTTTAGTTTTGTTTCTTTCCTTTTCATGCCCTAACCCCATTTAACATTATTACTTGCCTAATTTAGCTAGGAAATTATCTTACCTGGCTACCAAATCATGTGTTCTTTCCTTTAAACCCAACTTTTGATGATTTGAACCATGAAAATGGGAGAAAAATCAAGTTTTCTTTAAAGGGATGGCTCCAACTATAGTTTTGGGCTTAAATTTATGTCCATGAGAAAAATTCATGCATGGATTGTAGTAAGTTAGTTTTTCCCTCCTTATTTCTAATTTTCATAAGTTAGGGTTTTGGAAATTTGGGGATTTTAGAGAAAAATGATGGATCTGACATAGAAATTATGGGGAAAATGATGTATGCATGCTTAATAATGGTTTAGAACTTAATGGGGTAGGAGGATTGATGATTAGGCATAGCTAGGGTTTTGGAAAATTTGTGAATTGTGGAAAAAATTAGGAAAATGATAGATTTTGTTGCAATAAATGTGGCAAAATGATTAATACATGAATTATGATATTTTAGGACTTGTTTGGATGATTTGGGCTGATGAAATAGGTTTTGGAACTATGCCCTAAGTGTGGTTAAGAAAGGGGTTTTGTATATAGGCTATATAAGCTATGAACTAATTCAATTTAAAGCTTAATAGAGTTGTTCATAAGTTGATTTAAGTGATAAGTTATGGAAAAATTCTGATATAGCTAGTGTATAGCAAATGTTTGATAATATTCTTCAATGAGAGAAATGATGAGTATGGAATAATGCACTTGGGAAGTATATGGGTTTAGCCATAATTCATATTCATTGATTAGGAAGAAATTAGTTAGAGCTATGTTTGTAATGAATGAGATTTTACCCTGTACAGGATGATCTGAGAAGGATGTAAAGTTGTAGAGCTGGAGGAATGGTCTGGAGCTAAGAGCCCAAGGTAAATAGGAGCCACCTATTTGTTTGATTGTATGATTGGTTGGTGATGATGAATATCCCATTGATTTGACTCCGGTATTGTATGTTTTGGCTGGGCATAATAGATATCACATCTTTGTTCAAAATTGATGTTATTTGATTTGTGTGGGATAATGGATATCCCTTGTATTGATTTAATTGATGTTTTGGTTCGAAATGAATGTCTAATATGCAAGATAGAGAATATCCCTTTATATACGTTAAAGTTTAAGATTGTTTCAAAATGAGATGGATTGATTGGATGGGAATGATTGCGATTCCCTAGTTAGTATATATTGACAAAAATATGTTCTTATCACTAACAGGTTTATGTCCTAGATGTATGATTGAGCATTGTGGTTATTCATTGAGGATCAAATGTCTATTCAGAATCAAGAGATGAGTGTCATCCCCTAATTATCGGATTAGAATAATGAGTACATGGTCCTCAAAGTATGATAGGTGTATTATGTCTGTGATATTGATTGGATCTAATTATGTCAATTATGAATTGATGGTTAACATTGTTTATTATTTGTGCCTACTTACGAAGTTGCCCAAACTTGTGCCTTCTTGTTTAAATGTTTAGCTGACAGGTCAAGCAATGGTGCCCAAGAGGATAATATTTATTTTATTTATTGAATTTGTATTTGAAAACTTCCTATATTGTATTTGTAATAAATTTAAGCATTAATGTATGTATATGTATTTGTGGAATTGTAATCGAGTAATCTTAAATGATGGAAATAAGTCGTAATGGCATGCCATTGGAATGTATTTGTGGATTTGTACAGGAGGATATAATTCCCACTTAGATGTATTGCCACATGATTCAATGAGATTTAGGGCTGTGGGTATGTGGTTGCATATATTTTGGAATGTATATTAGTGTTTTGTTTGATTTAATGAATAATTGTAAAGGTTAGCCCTTAATATTTCAAGGGAAATGCTGTCCATTTTTCTATAGAAACTAGTCAAGTTCCAAAATGGGACTCAAGCACCCCACATAAAAGCGGACAAATCCTAGAGAAATGTAGTGCAAAATAGCACATAGTGCCTCGAAAAGTGGGGCATGACAAAGTAGTATCAGAGCCTAGGACTTATCTGTGTGATAAATCCCAAACTCTAAGTGATAAGCCTAGGACTTATCCATGTAATAAGTCTTGCTGAATTGTATGAAAGCATAAAAACTCATCATCATGAGGGCAATAAGTTATTAGAATGAAATAGGAAATGACATGCTAAAGGTACTTGTAAGAACATTGAGTTAGAGGCTATATTGAAGGCATGAGTAAAGTAAATGATGGGCATGTAAATGATAGTTATGAATTAATATGGTAAGGAAACATTAATGGTGACTTGAACTTGATTTGAGACTATGTGAGAATAGTAGTTTATGGGTAACAAGAAGGCATGAGAAAGGAAAGAGTCATACATATGGATGATATAACATGAGATGAATATGATGGTGCACAAAGATGACTTGATTATACATATCAGTGGTGGCATATATTGGGATAGTGCTAATATGCATCTTAATTGTATATTTGAGAAATTCAGTTTGGCAATCTCAATAAAAATTTAAGTTAGTGAAATAACAAATTCTTATGAATACGTATTGGCAATTGAATTCAGTTAACTATTTAATTGATTTGTGATGGAATCATTGGATTCCTTTAAGCAATGGTTATGTAAACTTTGTTGGCTACATGGATAGCTTTGATTGAATGTATATAAGGAATTTTAAGTATTGTTGAATGTATTTTATGGATATGATTGATAAAATGTATGTTTCATTGAATAATTTTGCTTATGAGCCTTTGGCTTGAATGAATTGTTGGATAGGGATAGTAAATATCCCATTTGTTAGATTACTTGTAAGCTATGGTAGGTAATGTGTTGATGCATTGAACTGAAAGTTTAAAAGAATAGATATGTCAAGTGTTCATTTTGGATATTATTTATTTGCTTATTTATAGAATTGCACTAATGTTGTGATATGGTATTGTGGGAGAGAATGTCATGAATTGGAATTGATGAACTTTTATATATATGGGATAGGTATTTATGTATGCATGTACACATTATTTTGGAAGTGTATGTACTTTACATGTGGGAAGTGATGATGGGAGGCTGATAGTTTGGCAAATGGATTGAAATTTGAAAGTCTATTAGTGTAGAGGCATATTTGGCATATTTGGATTAAGAAAAAGGATTGCATGCATACTTGGATTTGATTATTTGATTGAAATTTGATTACTTGGATTGCATGTAAACTTGGATTTGATTATTTGATTGAAATTCTGACATTTGGCGATTTGATTGAGGCTAGGATTTGGATGCCTCTTGAATCATAATTGATGTGTCTAAGATTTGGATGCCTGCTAGAATATGATCAATGTATGTTTGAGGTTTGGGTACTTGTCGGAATGACTCCTTTGATTCTTTATGATTCCTTTCAAAAATGGCCTATGTTGATCTATTATATGAGACCCAAAGACTAATCATGTGGACACAGTGCTAGGTTGGACCATCCCAACCAAAAAGTTTTAAATGACTCGACACCCTAGGGGGTGATGGTTGCCAGGGTGGCAATATGGTGGAATTTAAGTGAATGGACGTCCAGATAAAAAAAATTGATTAAAATGGCAATGAAAGAATATATTGTATAAGATTTGACACTTATGGTATGTATAAGTTGACACATATAGTATGTAGTATCATCAAAAGGCTTTACCTAATTGCCCTAACTAATGTAGACGATGAACCTAAAATGCCTGTGTTGCAATGATGGCAAGATACTATAGATGGCAGTAATAGTGTTATTATGGATTTGGCAACATTTGTAGCCGAGGACACAAGAATCGACTAAACATAAATTAGTAGGGAAAGATGTGATAAATTATAAAGATGACTATATAAAATTATGTAAGAAATAATGATGTAAATATCATGGTTGTGTCCACTCTACTTCATTTCATCAGTGGCTGAGTTTACTTAACAGCGGTTGCCACTTAATTGTGGTCTAGATCACCTCATTTGATAGTAGTTGCCACTTCATTGTAGTTTAGATCACCTTATTTCATGGTGGTTGCCACTTGATAGTGGTTTAGATCACTTTATTCATTTGATGGCTGAGACTACTTTATTTGTGATGGAGACCCCTTTCATTTGTTATTGAGACTATTTTATTTGTAACCGAAACCACTTTATTGATAGCCTCCCAAGCATGATACTGGTTGGTAGCAAGTATATATAGTTATATATGATAGAGGTAGATGACATGAGACTATTGTAATGATCATATGAATAGAGTGAACTATATAGCTATGATGAATGATGTGTATGATATGAATGCCATGGATGCCAAAGTGGCCTATGTGTTATGGATAGACTTGAGAGGCTTCAAAATGGCCTATTTTTTAGTTGTATGTGTTTGCTTGTGTATGATTGTAAGTCATACACAAGGATGTATGATTCTTACATGATCCCCTATATATGACTGAATATTTAATGTCATTTATGACTAATGTCATGAATGAAAATTGTGAAATCACAAAATTTTTTATGATTTAGGAAATTGGAATCCCAATATATGTTTTCTATTGTATTATTGTGAAAGACATTACATAGCTATGAGGTATGTGGTATCACTATGAAAGTGATATTTGGACAAAGATATCATTGTGAGAGTGGCATAGGGAAGCATGGTTGAAGTGGATGAAAATTTACATAGTCATATTAATGTGTGAGATACTATTGTGTCAAGGTGATACGACGTAGATAAAATACTAGTAAAATTTTATCCTTGTAGACTTTATACTCTTACTTGTTAGATGAGACTTAAAGTTTTGAGGTAAAAAATTTTTATAAGGGGGGAAGTTTATAACACTCGAGGCATTAAATGTCAAGATAATGGCTGTGAGGGCTATTTTTAGCCATTAGGCCTAAGAAATGATTATTGAGTAAAGTAAATTATATGACTTGAATGACTAATGTGGCATGAGTATTATATGCAATGTAATATGTCAGAGCTATTGAATTGAAGTTTTGAGATGGTTTTGGAGTTTTGAACTATTAAGTTGAAGATCATGTGAAAAGAACTCAATAGGTGAATTTGAGCAAAGGCATGTATTTGAGCTATACAAAGGGCCTAAACTAGTCATCATAGGTATTGTGATGTGTGTGAGACATTTATTTTAGCATTGGATGCAATTAGAATGAAAATAGCCTATGGAGTTACGTATAATCAAAAAATTTTGGTAAAAAGAATCGAATAGGGGATTTTTGGCAATTGACCCCAAATAAAGTAGTGAATAGCTTAAGCATGCCCTATTTCATACATGAGATGTCTTTGATGTTATTATTAGGAGATTTAAAGTGTTTTATGTAAAATGGGGCTATGGGTGATGTTTTGTAAGTATAAATTCTAAAATTTGAGTAACCCTTGTAACGGACGGGTTGTTACTTGAGTTCGGGGTGATATTAATGTTATTAAATAATTATTTTAGGATTATTAAATATAAGACTAATTGAAATTGTAAAGTTATTTAGGATGCAAATGCAACACCCCATGATTTTGAAGTTAGTCTATGTTGTAAACCTTAATACATAGTGAAAGAAAACCAAATATTACAACTTGGGGTCACTTGTACTCAATTTTGACAATTTAGAGATTGAGTTGGAAAATATTATTAACATAAAAGTTGTAGATCTTAAAATTATCTTTGTAATGAATCTATAATCATATGAATTCGATAATCCGATATCATACAAGAAAGTTTTGTTGAAATAGCACTGGCTAGCATGGCCAATGATGAAGGTGCAAAATCGATCTTGGAATGGTGGTGCAGTAGCATGGTGGCATTGGCGACGCCGATCGGCAGCTATAAAAGCCTGACCCAATTTTTCTTTTCCTAATCTGTTCTATTTTTCTCCCGTTCCATTCTATTTCTTCCCCTTTCATGCCCCAATTGCGTTTAGCCTTATTCCTTGCCTATTTACCTAGGAAATCATCTTACCTAGCTAGTAAATTATGTGATCTTTCCTTTAAACCCAACTTTTAGTGATTTGAACAATGAAAATGAGAGAAAAGTCAAGTTTCCTTCAAATTAATGGTGCCAACTGTAGTTTTGGGCTTGGATTTATGTCCATGAGAGAAAGCCATGCATCAATTGCTTGGTAAGTTAGTTTGTCCTTCCATATTTCTAAGTTTTTTAATTAGGGTTTTGGGAATTTGGGGATTTTGGAGAAAAATGATGTATTTGACATAGAAATTATGGGGGAAATGATGTATGCATGCTTAATAATGGTTTGGAACTTAATTAGACATGAGAATTGATGACTAGGCATAGCTAGAGTTTTGGAAAATTTGTGAATCGTGGAAAAAATTAGGAAAATGATAGATTTGGTTGCAATAAATATGGGGAAAATGATTAATACATGAATTATGATGTTTTAGGACTTGTTTGGGATAATTTAGGCTGATGATTAGGTTTTGGCACTATCCTCGAATTGTGGTTAAGAAGGGGGTTTTGTATATAGGCTGTATAAGCTATGAACAAATAGAATTTAAAGCTTAATGGAATTGTTCACAAGTTGATCTATGTGATAAGTTATGAAAAACCTCTGATTTAGCTAGTGTATAGCACATGTTTGATAACATTCTTGAAGGAGAAAAATGATGAGTTTGGAATTATGCACTTGAGAAGTATATGGGTTTAGCCATAAATCATATTCATTAGTTTGGAAGAAATCAATTCGAGCTATGTTGGTAATGAATGAGATTTTACTTTGTACAGGATGATTTGAGAAGAATGAAAAGGTATAGAGTTAGAGCAATGGTTTGGAGCTAAGAGCCCAAGGTAAGTAGTCGCCCCTTGTTTGTTTGATTGTATGATTGGTTAGGGATAATGAATATCCTATTGATTTGACTCTGGGCTTGTATATTTTTGCTAGGGATAATAAATATCCCATCTTTGTTCAAAATTGATGTTATTTGATATCCGTTGTATTAAATTAATTAATGTTTTGGTTCGAAATGAATGTCTAATATACAAGATAGAGAATATCCCTTTGTATATGTTAATGTTTAAGATTGTTTCGAAATGAGATGGATTGATTGGATGGGAATGATTGCAATTTCCTAGTTGGTATAAATTGACAAACATATGTTCTTATCATTAACAGGTTTATGTCCTAGATGTATGATTGAGCATTATGGTTATTCATTGAGGATCAAATGTCTATTCAGAATTAAGAGATGAGTGTCATCCCCTGATTATCGGATTGGAATAATGAGGACATGGTCCTCAGAGTATGATAGGTGTATTATGTCTATGATAATGATTGGATCAAATTATTTAAATTATGAACTAATGGTTAACATTGTTTATTATTTGTGACTACTTAAGGAGTTGCCCAGACTTATGCCTTCTTATTTAAACATTTAACTGACAGGTCAAGCAATGGTGTGAAAACTTCCTATACTGTATTTGTAATAATTTAAGCATGAATGTATGTATATGTATTTGTGGAATTGTAATCGAGTAATCTTAAATGATGGAAATAAGTTGTAATGGCATGCCATTACAATATATTTATGGATTAGTACAAAATGATATAATTCCTCCTTAGATGTATTGCCATCATGATTCAATGAGATCTAGGGCTGTGGGTATGTGGTTGAATATATTTTGGAATGTATATTAGTGTTTTGTTTGATTTAATGAATAATTGTAAAGGTTAGCCCCTAATATTTCAAGGGAAATGCTGTCCATTTTTCTATAGAAACTATTCGAGTTCCAAAATGGGACTCGAGCACCCCACGTAAAAGCAGACAAATCCTAGAGAAATATAGTGCAAAATAGGGCATCATGCCTTGGAAAGCGAGGCCTAACACCAAGGTGTGATAGTCAGGCTCCCTTCCAAGACATGGCAGTCAAGCTCCCTTCCAAGGTGTGGTGGTCAGGCTCCTTTCCAAGGCGTGGTAGTCAGGCTCCCTTTTAAGTCATGGTAGTCAGGCTCCCTTCTAACATGTGACAGTCAGGCTCCCTTCCAAGACATGGCAGTGAGGCTCCTTTTCAAGGCTTAGCAGTCAGGTTCCCTTCCAAGACATGGAGCTAGACTACCTTCCAAGGCGTGACAGTCAGTCTTCCTTCCAAGGCATGGCAATTAGGCTCCCTTCAAAGATGTGGCTGTCAGGCTCTCTTCAAAGACATAACAATCAAGCTCCCTTCCAAGGCATGGTAGTCAGGCTCCCTTCCAAGGAATGACAATCAAGCTCCCTTCCAAGGTGTGACAGTCAGGCTCCCTTCCAAGTCTTCATAGTTGGGCGTCCTTCCAAGGTGTTGCAGTCAAGCTCCCTTTTAAAATGTGGTAGCCAAACTCCCTTCCAAGATGTGGCAACCAAGCTCCCTTCAAAGACATGGCAGTTAGGCTCCTTTTTAAGACGTGGTTGTTAGGCTCTTTTCCAAGGTGTGTCAGTCAGGCTCTTTTCCAAGGTGTGGTAGTCAGGCTCCCTTCCAAGGCATGGTAGTTAGGCTTCCTTCCAAGGCATGGTTGTCAGGCTCCCTTCTAAGATGTGGTTGTCAGGCTCCCTTCCAAGACATGGTAGTCTGGCTCCCTTTTAAGATGTAGTAGTCAAGTTACCTTATAACATGGCGGTCAGGCACCCTTCCAAGTCGTGGCAGTTAGGCTCTCTTCCAAGGCGTGGTAGTCAAGCTCCCTTCCAAGGCATGACAATCAAGCTCCCTTCTAAGGCATGTCAGTCATGCTCCCTTCCAAGGCGTAATAGTTAGCCTCCTTCCAAGGTGTGGTAGTTAGGCTCTAGTTTCCAAGATTGCCCTTGGAGGTGCAACAAAGGCATAGTTTCCCAAATTGCCCCTACAGGCTCAAAAACTATAAATACCGCCTCATTTGATATTGTTTGAGATAGAATTGTCCTGGACATGAAGATCGAGGGCACTGTGCCATATTCTCATCATGGTATACACATGGGTCTTGTTGTGGTAATGACGGGTCCCATATGATTAATGGACAACAAGATAATGCTGAACTAGACACTAAAACTTGTTAAAACACTAATTAAACCCTAGAAATGGTGGAGTTGCTCAGAAATAACCCATAAAATAAGGAAAGTGATAACATGTAACCTACATACTATATTAAATTAATTAGGGATTGTTGTTAGTACTAATTATTATCATTAATGTTAATCATGATTAAACTTAATCAACTCAAAGTGTAATTAGGCTTAATCCATGTAACCTGACTCTATGATCTCTCATAGTTTAACAATAGAGATCGCCCGCTTTTGATTTTCCACAAGAGATTGGAAAACACCATTTATCAAATCACTCAAAAGCCTAATTCTGGGACTAAGCCATTGAGTCATGACTCACCGAGTCACTAAGTCGTGACTCACAAAGTCAAACTTAAGCAAACATCACTCATCAAACTACTCAAAAGCCTAAATCTAGGATTAATTCATTGAGTCATGACTCACCAAGGCACTGAATCATGACTCACCAAGTCCAACCTTAGGAAACATCACACATCTAATCATTCAAAAGCATAAGTCTAGGACCGAGTCATTAAGTCATGATGCATCAAGTCATTCAGTCATGACTTAGTCATTGAATTATCACTCACTGAGTCAAACCTTAACAAATATTACTCATCAAATCATTCAAAATCCTAAGTCTAAAACTGGGTATTGAGTCATGACTCACAAAGTCACTCAGTCATGACTAACCGAGTCAAACCTTAGCAAAACCATGTCAAATCAATAAAACTCAACCAATCTGGCCCACTCTTCTTAAGCTTCTCATGGGTAATGCAAGAAAGTTGACCAAAACCTAGTTAACCTAGCCCACTCTTCCCAAGCTTCGCATGGGTAATGTGAGAAAGCTAAACTCAACCTAGGTTACTTGTTTTCTTTTGGTCTCTTTCACGTCAAAATACAATAAAGATCACCCAGTCTTGAGTCTTCTGGAGATATATCAATTGGGTCACAAACCACCTACTGTTTATATGGTTTCTTATAGTTTAAATAACAAAAATCACCAGGTCTTGATTCCATCTGGGACATACCAATTAGATCAAAATATTCATTCTTTAGGTTGACCTAGAGTCTAAAAGTTCAGTTTAGAGTTGTGTCATCCTATCCACCCATTAGCTTAAGGTGATCCACTAAATTTCAATCCATCACAATGATTCCAAAGATAGCACACATTTATTTGACAGAGAGTATTTTATTTTTGGGTCTTTTAATGCATTGTAATTTTCCTTTTAATCAAGAGTTTTCTCCCATTGTGGAAATGTAATTAGGATCAATTGTGGTTTACAATGTGAATATACAATTTTCTGATATTACACAATAAGTGTAATTAATTGAGGATAGCAATAAAAATGGAAATTATTTGATTCATTCCAACCAAATGATAAATCTTTATGTGTTCCATTTTTGTTTTTTGTTTCATTTTTGTCAATCCTATAGAGAACTGTCAAACTAATTCAATTATATCTAGTTACTAAATTATTCTAAACCAAGAGATGAAGTTATGCTAAATAAATAAAAGTCCAAGATTGAACATGAGAACAAAAATAGTTGATAAGTAGATGAGATTTCACAGGTCACAAGAGTCTAATGATCCGATTTTATCACTCAATAATATCCTATGTTGCTGGGATGTTATATTCAATTCATTGTCTTCAGTTCGTTCTTATTAATATATGAATGTTACCATTATGTGTGGGGGTTAAAATTAAGTCTTTACACTCTTTTAATTACCTATGGCGTGTAGCACAATTGAGGTAAAACCCATTAAGACTAAAAAACTTTAATGAACCAAATAGATTGGTTTAGAAGATGGTGTGTACCTTAACCATTTATCCTTTTATTCAAAAGAGTTCATAGTTTAGCATATGGTTATTCACTAAAAATCTAACCGCAAGTGTATGGTGTCAAGTTTTATAGTTTAGTGATGAGTGAATGTAGTATCCGCAGGGAATGTGCATTTGAACCTTTCACTAGCTATCGTTATAAATACTTCTAATTTTATTTGGATGACTAAAAATAGATAAATCTTAACTAACAACTAAACATAATAACCTTGAATCGAATAAATCAATATATGAAAATCCTAGAGGATTGACTTCATTTATGTTTCATTCATGGCAATTTCAACTCATATCTGATTTAACAATGCAGAAGTTTATAAACCAAAAATCCTAATTTACTTAACCCCATCTTCCGAGTGACAAATTAAATATCTATTCTCAAAATCCTGATTTCGATATCCCTATAAAAATATGACTAATAAGAATGCATTAATATTTATGGTTCTCTATTGAAGATTTCATGAAACATAAAAGCTCTCCTGAGTCATCTATAGTTTTATGCTATTATATTTAAATCCTAATTAGGGTTACCTCTCTTGAGTGTCAAACCTTAATTACAAATTCATCCAATGGGTAGCAAATCAATTGAAAGACTTAAACACCAAATATCACAAATAAACCTAATTGCATTGCCAAATAAGAAAATCATTGATTACAACATGAACTTAACATAAAATCCATCTCTCCTCTAGAAAAAGAAAGATTAACCACTCATCATGTAAAATAAATCAAAGAAATAATATTCAAATATCACTATAGTTCCAATTCTAAGGTAAATCACAAAGACCAGGAAGAAAATAATTAAAACCAAAACAAAGAAGATTTTTCCCCTTTTTAGGCTGTTCTTCACTCTTTGGTAATGACATTGGACCTCTTGATCTCTAAATTGATTTTCTCCTCCTCAAAGCTTCTTCCAAAAACTCTCTAAAAACTCCTGAAACTATAGCCTCTAAGTGCCTCTCAAAACCCTAACTAACTCACTCCAAAAACTCCCTTAAGTTCTATTTATAAACCATGAGACAATTTTTCTATAATTCATCCATCTCTGGCACTGGTGGCACCACCTTGTTGTCCAGAACGTTGTACACTTCAGACACCTTCACTCTTTTGATCACATCTTCTTCATTTGTTGTCCAAAAATTGGATGATTTTTGTTGTGTTAGATAGCTGACTTGAGATATTCACATCTTATGTTAACCACTCTTTCTGAATCCATCTCAATTAGTGCCAAATATAGCACCAAAGCACTGCTTTTTCACATTTAGCTTTTCTTCGACATAGCTTATTGACTGAAAAACCAAATAATTTAACTAAATATAGTGTCTCATCAAATATAGTCACAAATCAATAAAACATGCCAAATGAGGTTCTAAAACATGTGAATTTTGGTATTAAAGCATAGTATATTATAGAATAATCAAATACCCCCAAACTTAGCTTTTGATCGTCCTCCAACAAAATAGCAACCAAACTAGTAAAACGATCAGGAAAAACTCTCTCTTAGACAATCAAACATATGCCAGATAAATTACACATGTACAAATGATTCATAATTCATTTAATGCATTTCCAAAGTAATTTCATGAACTCATACTTATCAATCCTTTCATGAAGTGAAAATTATGATTGTGTGTCCATTGTAAATCTCAAGATCCATGCATATGAATCAATCAACAATGTGTGAACTAATGATTCTAATGATCTTCACAAAACATAACATATGCTTATTTTTTATAATCCCTCTCCACTAATATAGACAACTCTATTTACTAAGATCAATAGGTCTTGGTTTGATTCACAAAGAGATTGTACAAAGAATAACAAAGTCAGAGATTAAAATTGAAGGGCTCATGGAAGTTCATTCTCTTACTTTCAGTCAAGGTTTTCTCATATTTATGTTTATTTCATCCTGAGTTGTATTACTATGATAACCCCACACTTGTTTTCTTATGAATTCATGGAATGTGATCCCCCCAATTTAAACTTCTTTCTTTACTTGACTTTGTTATATATATATAGCATATTTAATTTAACACCCCCCACATTCATTTTCTTTAGATTTGCTCATATCTCTAAAATAATCATGCACATGACATATATCTCTAAATGGGTGACATATGGTTTTTCAGGATAAATAGGTTTAGATAATGATGCTACAAGAAGAAAAATTTGAATGGTGTTTTATCACATGCTTTGCATGTGTCATTCTTTCATTAGGCTCAATGGGGACACTAGTGACATTAAATGTAATAGATTGGTTTGAAAGGCTCAAACTGATCAAAAACATTTTCCTAAATCAATTCCAAATAAATATTTTGTCTAGGATTTCGCCTTGAGGAATAATCAAACAAGTTCTAACATGCTTGTGTCAATCAAAATAAGTTAATAAATTCATAAAATTATTAACTGAATTGCATACACTTCACATGATCATGACAGAATGTGCTTGAAACATTTTCATCAGTCACAAAAAGAAAGACTTTTTATAATACTCACTAAATCAGAAGGAATGCATCTCTTTCTTTCAAAATCATATGCAATGGCAATAAAAAACTCAGCTTATGTTAGTGATTAGTCAAGGAGAGAGACATCCTATTCAATTTCATCATGTTGGCATGCAATTTCTCTTGAATGCATCATCCACAAAAGACACATGATTATTGCAAATTCCAAACAAACTATTAGTCTAAACATAGTTTAAACATAAGACTAAACAAAATCACAAAAATTGGAAAACTGCTCCCCTAAATTTGAGGTAAACATTTTCCTCAATGTGTGAGTAAAATGATGTAAAACAAGGACTTCCCTAAAGTATGTTACATTATGCATCAGAGTAATCAGTGGACTCCTCATCAACAGCTAGTGGTGAATCTAGTGAGAAGATTAGGGGAGTGGGAAAAACAACAGAACTAGAACCCTAAAAAAGGTTGGTGTTCTTGAACATCTCATTCATCACCATGCTGTGGTCCACCAAATAGTTAAGTTGTTGCTCAGTCCACTTTTGATATCGCTCCTGTGAATTCCACAACTCTATAATCTATTCTTGAAGATCCCTAAGAGTGAGCACTGAGATGAGAATGTTGGGTTGGTGCCTTGTCCTAGAGGAGCTCGGGGCAGAAGATGAAGTGCTAGCTATATGACCTGCGGCACTGGTTTTCTCAATGTTTCCATGATAGCATCATCAATCATGGGCAATGGTATTTGGAGCTCTTCATCGGGTTTGCTAATGACACCTGCTACAAAACATAGTTGGTAGATGAGCGATGGATGACCCCAATTGCTAGACAACCTTCTTGTGCAGAAAGATGCAATAGACCGCTCAATAATCCTCCCCACATTAATTGATAATCTTTTTTGAATGGCATAATTGAGTTGAGCTCTCTCCTTTATGACATTGGAGACATGGTTGGAAGGTAGCAACCTAGTAGAAATGAAGTAGTGCCAACCCTTGGAGAATGCTTCCAACTACCCTCTTGGAAAGCTTATAACCCTATCATTCTTCTTCTTCCATTGACTATGTGGATAAGCCAAACTAGAAATGATGGCATTGTAATCTGTATCTCGTTCCAACCATGAGGTGTAGGCATCATCCTCAATCTCAGTCAAATCGAAACAATGATTAATGGAAGATCTATCATAGTGAACCAATTTATCCCTTACAAGAACTCTTTGATTCGTGAGATCTGCCTCATATTGAGCTCTTGCATTCGTAAAGAATTCTCATTCAATGGCCACCACAGTAGGCTCAGGTTGAACCACAAACTTCTACCAGTGCCTCCATTCAATGATGTTCTTCATATCAGGTATGTAGAAATTATCCCTCTCTCTTAGATTCCTTCTCTATGCATGATCGAGAAAGTGTAAACTTCTTCAGCCTTTTTATTAAAGAAAGTAGGGTCATAATCTGCTCTTCATCACTTGGATGGTCTAGAAGTGGTTGTCTTTCTAGGAGGCATGCTGACAACCCTATTGAATGCAACACAAGAATAGATGCACACAATGATAAATAACTACAAGTACACTTATTCCAAATCACACCAATGTGCCACACTTTAAAATTCAAACAAGCAATCACAACTAATATCAACCAAACCACCATCTCACAATGACACCGCTACTTAGGCGCAGTCACAAACACCTTGCTGGCATTCAGTTCAACACCCCTTTAAGATATTCTTCACAAGAAAAACCACTCCATACATAGTTCAAGAGGCATAGACATGAAACCCCATCAAAGATCATGCCATCCACTATAGTGAACCAATGCAGAGATGGATTTCACCCCAACAACACAATGCAAAGGATCAAACAAAAGCATAATGTCTCACAATGCACTTGCTCAACACAACCTCCTCACCACTTCAAAACAAGATAAATTTGTACCACACTCTACCAATGACAATCTCAACTTCAATCTACCAACAACCCACCATGAATATAGCACATTAATCCCATGAAAATCAATGAGCCCTAGACTTGAGCATTTCTTCAAACAGCTCCAAGGCAAATTGAAAACCCATGTTGCAAAACACAACACTTGCTCTCCATATTTTGGAATCACAACCATAATGTAGGAGAAGGACAAACGAACGAAAAAAGAGAGGATGTCACCATGAATTGTCGACCCTCCATGAGTGCGTGAAACCCAACCATGAAAAACCACTTGGAGAAGATGGAGTGTAGCTTCGAGATGAGAGATATGGGTGAGAAGAGGAGAGTTGGAGAAGATTTGTAGATGAGGATTAAGGGAATGGAGGAAGTCGATTAGGAAAGGGTGAAGTTTTTGAAGGAGGAAGAGGTGAATGGGTTTAGGGTTTCTTGTGGGGAGAGGAGAGAACTAAAGGGGTGCGTGGGCATGAGTGTGTGGGTACCGGCGGCATGTGGTTTTGAAGTCGGCACTACCTCGCTGCCCGGTGGAGCATATTTTTTTCTTTGATAAAAGCTTGGCACCAGAGGTGCCAGATTGGTGCTAGCGGTGCTGCCTTGTTGCCTTCTTTGCTGATCCCTTGCCCTCTTTTTCCTCATGTTGCTCTAATGTCAATTTTTATCATGAATTCTCTCACTTGTCATGCTCCTCATCTCTTTTCAACTTGAACTTTACTTGTAATTCATAAAACAAAGTTTGGTATTGGAGTCAAATATTCAAAACCATATAAAGTGAAGAATTTATTCCTTGAACCAAACTAAGTAGAGCCAAAACAATAATTATTAGTTATTGACGTGCTTATGATTAATGCTAATTATTCTACTTCTAAAAATTTAAATCAAAAGAAACATAAAAAAAAATTGTGTTACTTCCCAATAAGTGCTTTGTTTATAGTCTTAGCTCAACTATAGTCTTCCATTGTTGAAATAAAATTTGGCTTTGCAGTGCGCTAGTTCTTTGAATCTCTTTAGATTGGCTTTGGGACCTTTTCAAGTGAACCTAGTTGATACAAATACTCGATTGCTTTAGTTTTCTCTATGGGCTTTCCTAAAAATTCTTCAATGATTTCATTCACCCCGTCAATCTTGATGTATTTAGTATTCTCATGTGCAGCTTCATCTCCTTGAAAATGTTGAACTTCACTCCATTGTCTTTAACTCAACATGACTTTTCTTCCTCTACACCTGTAAAAGAGGAAGAACTAATCATTGAAAAGAATGAATCAATGTCCAAAATTTCATACCTTAGAGATTTAGGTAGTTGCTTTAGTTCCAAATTAGCTTTAACTTCTTCCATCAATGACTCCTCTTCCAATGGTTCCACCTTGTTGTTGACCTCCTCTTTTGATAACTCTTCCAAAGCCAAAACAAGTTCCGTGACCTCCTTAGTGTTTACAATATCCTGACTTATAGAGTTTTCATTGTAATGTTTCAAAGGGTATTGAAAACTTGCATCATTAGCAACACAATCCTTCAAATCCTTAAGAAAATCTATGTTACTTAGAAAAACACCTTTGTTTGGATTATATAAAGAGTTTGCAAGCTGACTAATTTGAGTTTCCAAAGACTTGATATTTGCATTTATATCTCCCATGTATATTTCAATATAGCTGAGTTTTTCTTCATTCCAACTAAACTTTACTAGACTTTCTATTGCAAAGGTAGTAATGAGATCTTCAAGTGATGACTTCTTCTCATTTTGTTGGGGTTGGAATCTAGCAACAGGGTCTATGGCATTCCAATGATTTTTGTACAATAGTTTCTCATGATCTCTTAATCCTAGATGATAGTGTGTTGATAGGTTGTATCCATGATCATTGTTGTCGCCCCATTGGTTCACATAATGCATCTCTTCCTAGATTTGATTTATAGCCATGTATGATCCAATTGCAGAAGATGACTCTCCTATAATTGAAGTTCCCATTTATGATGAATTGGCTATGGCTAAATGGTAAGTCAAAGATGACATTTTTGCAGTGAGAGTTGTGATTAGATCCACATCAAAACAACCATCAACTTGTCTTACCATATCGTGTTCATTGGGCCAGTGGAAGGGGTTGAATGCTATGTCTTCAAGCAAAGAGATTTTGCAAGCATTGTCATAAGAGCTGGAAAAAAATTGATCACTCACAATAAAAGAAAAATAAATAAGAATAAAATAAAAGAAAATAAAAATCCAAATTAAAGATAGGATTATCTATTGACAATATTAATGAAGAAATCAAAATAATGGCAATTCCGAGCAACGATGCCAATTACTTGTTCACTGAAAATTTAACTACAAGTGTATAACGTCAAGTTTTATACTTTAGTAATGAGTGAATATCGTATCCACAGGGATTGTGTATTTCAACCTTTCATTAGCTATCATTATAAATAATTCTAACTTTATTTGGATGACGAAAAATAGATAAATCTTAAATAACAACTAAACAGAATAACTTTGAATCGAATAAATCAATATATGAAAATCCTAGAGGATTGACTTCATTTATGTTTCATTCATGGCAACTTCAATTCAAATCTGATTTAACAATGCATAAGTTTATAAACCAAGAATCCTAATTTACTTAACCCCCTCTTCCAAGTGACAGATTAAATATCTATTCTCAAAATCCTAATTTCGATATCCCTATAAAAATCTGAGTAATAAGAATGCATTAATATTTATGGTTCTCTGCTGAAGATTTCACAAAACATAAAAGCTCCACAAGTCATTTATAGTTTTATGTTGTAATATTTAAATACTAATTAGGGTTACCTCTCCCAAGTGTCATACCCTAATTACAAATTCATCCAATGGGCAGCAAATCAATTGAAAGACTTAAACACCAAATATCAAAAATAAAACTAATTGCATTGCCAAACAAGAAAATCATTATTACACCATGAACTCAATATAAAATCTATCTCTCTTATAAAAAAAAGAGAAATTAGCCACTCATTATATAAAATCAATCAAATAAATAATATTCGAATATCATCATAGTTCCAATTCTAAGAGAAATCACAAAGATAAGGAAGAAAAATAATTAAAACCAAAACAAATCAGATTTTTTCCCTATTCAGTCTATTCTTCACTCTTTGGTAATAACCTCAGACCTCTTGATCTCCAAGTTGATCTTCTCCTCCTCAAAGCTTCTTCCAAAAACTCTCTAAATCCCTAGAATCGTAGCCTCCAAGCGCTTTTCAAAACCCCAACTACCTCACTCCAAAAACTCCCTTAACTTTTGTTTATAAACCAGCCCTAAAATATGATTTACACAATGTTTCCATAATTTATCCATCTTTAGTGCCGGCGGTGCCACCTTGCTGTCCACTCGACCGATGTTTGTGAGGTAAGTGCGTACAGCACCAGAATACTGTCCAGTCAAGATACCTTCACTGTTTTGATCATATCTTCTTCATTTATTTATTGTATTGGATAACTGACTTGAAGATCTTCACTTATTATGTTAGCTAGTCTTTATGAATCCATCTCAGTCAGTGCCAAAAATAGCACCAAAGCACTGCTTGTTCACATTTAGCTTTTCTTCGACATGGCTGGTTGACTGAAAAACCAAATAATTCAATTAAACATAGTGCCTAATCAAATATAGTCACAAATCAATAAAACCTGGCAAATGAGATTCTAAAAAATGTGAATTTGGGTATTAAAGCATAGTATATTATAGAATCATCAATGGTGCATACCAATTAAACAAACTAGATGACTGCATTAAATGCTATAAAGGAAACAAGATAAAATTGAATTGACAAACCAGTAATCCTAGTTAACAATGAATATCAAGGAGGGCTACATCTTTGCCTCAGAAAAAGAAAATTAGTTCATGCTAAAACCAAAAAGAACAATCTTCAAAATATGCATGTTGTAGAACCTGAATTCTCTCCCTTGCAAAACTCCATTACATGAAACTCTCTGCACCAAACTCTTTGTATCTATTCCCCCCCTTTCTTAGAACTCTGCTCTGGATGTCCTTAAATAACTGAAGCAACAATGTTTTAATAAGAATCCTCCATGAATTGCAATTCCTTTACACACTAAGATCCTATTCTAAGAATAACTCAGTTATTCCACATGAAAAGATAGCTACCATGCAAAAAAATAGAAGTTTCAAATTAAATGAGTTACTACATGTCCTAGTTTCTAACTATAACTTTTAAAAATTGCAACATCCTTATGCTTGGAAATCAGCCCTTAAATATAACTTCATAATTTGAGTATCAGACAACTAAAGATTGCAACAGCAATTTTGTAGAAAAATCATCTTCCAAAGATAACTAAAATAGTTGGGTATCCCCAACTACTAAAAATACTTTAAACACATTTTTTGATTTCTGAAATCACAATTTGGAATTCAAAAGCATGTTCATCATATCTAAAATTTCCATGTATCACACTCCTATTTTGTCCCAAACCATTTTTTGCATTTTTTGAAGTATCTAGTTTGTCCTAGGATAATGTGCTTTATCTTAAAAAAATATAATTTGTCTTAAGTTATTCTTTGGACAAATTCTTGCTTTGTAAAATTTGTCTTGGATAAATCTACTTTGTCTCAAGTAAGTTTTGAACAAAGTCTTACTTTGCTTGGACAAAGTAGTTCCAAAGTAGTTTTAATATTTTGATCATAACTTTCTTGCATCAACTCATAATTAAATGATTCTTGATGAATTGGATAGATAATTTCAAGTTCTATAATTTTTATATTTATCACATTTTTTGAATCATCGAAATTCTATGAGTAGTTGGGCATTAAAGTGACACCTTTTGCTTAGGATGAATTCCCAATGTGTGCGAGGCTCTGGAGACAACTACAGTGTTTTAGCCATAACTTTCTCATATAATTTCAAAATAATATAGTTCTTAGTGCATTGAAATTATAAGAATAAAGGATAAAACTTTCATGTTGAACAAAATTTCCAAATCTGCCTCCATCAATCCCAGAAATTGTTGAAAAGTGACGCCTTTTGTAATTTTCACCATCATTTTAGAGATTTTAATTTCAACTACTAGAATAGAATCTGCTAAGTGTAATATTCACTTGAATGTCAATATAAAACACTAAAAACACATTAAAGAGGATCTTAAACATGTGAATTTAGGTATAAAAATATGATCTATCATGATATTATCAACACTTCCTCTCTCTCACAAGGAAAAGTAAAACTAGAGATGACAAGCAGAAGGACAGTGTAACAGCCCGGCTCCTATAGTATAGTATACTACTATCCACTCTGCCACCTTAGGCCCCTATAGGCCTCCTAGCACAAGCGCATGAATTTGTCCCTTCCACCCCCACATAGGTAGGATCTAGGCGTGTCCTGTCCACATGTCTCCAAAACGCAGGACACTTTCACAACTAAGACCAAGATACTTAACCTAGGAATCACCCTCCTACCTGGCCAATGTTATAATAGCCCAAATCCTATAGTGTACTACTGTCTGCTTTGCCACCATAGGCCCCCGTGGGTTGCTTAGCATAAGTGCCCAAATTTGTCCCTTCAACCCTCACACAGGTGGGCTTCAAGAGCATCCCATCTGTGTGTCTCTAAAATATGGAACACTTTCACAATCGACACTGGGACACTTAACCAAGGATTCCCCCTCTCACTCGAGCGATATGGTATCTCACAATCCACCCCACCTAGGGACTCCAACGTCCTTGCTTGATAACCCTCCCCGCTAGTTACTAGCATATTAAAGGTCGACTCTGATATCAATTGTAACAACCCAACTCCTATAGTGTACTATTGTCCACTTTGTCACTTGTAGCCCCGCAAGCTACTTGGCATAGGTGCATGGATTTGTCCCTTCCACCCCCACATAGGCAGGCTTCGTGCACATCCGATCTATGTGTCTCCAAACTATGGAACAATTTCACAATTGAGACCTAGAAACTTAACCCAGGACTCTCCCTCTCACTCAAGCGATGTGGGATCTCACAATCCACCCCACCTAGGGGCTCAAGCATCCTTGCTAAACACACCCCCATTATCGGCATATTGAGGGTCGACTTTGATACCAATTGCTTATGGGGTCCTAAGGTGGCAAAGCAGATAGTAGTACATTGTAGGAGCTGGGCTGTTATAGATAGTACCTTCAAGCCTTAGAAGAAGGAAAGGGATAAAGAAAAAGGGAATACTTTTATTAATACACTGAAACTAAAATAGTTGTAATGAAAAGTAATAGAAGAGGAAAGAAATCCCAAAGTTGAAGTACTAATACTCTATTGATGAGGTGGTACCAATCTTATTAGGGCATATTTAATTAGGCTCCATTTGGCAGCTGGAACCCTTGTTTCTAGGCTAAGCTAGCAAAGTAAATCATCCTCTATATTGCCATTATCATTAAGTCATCAACCACTCAATGGTTAACTCCAAGGTGATGAGGAGGATCATTGTAATGACCCGACGCTCTAGTACATATTATCCACTTTGCCTAATACATCCTTACCAGGAACCTCACTAGACTCATGGATTTGTCGCTTACGGAGCATAGTGCATCCTTAATAGGAACCTCACCAGCTCCTCCGAGCCCATCCTTTACCTGCTCAAAATAGGTGATACCTTTGCAACCGAGCCTTACATATTCAGCCTAGGACTCCCTCCCTCACCCAGGCGATGTGGGATATCACATCCACCCCTCCTCAGGGCTACCATGTACTCA
>JAYJMB010055963.1:0-27708 GCA_036873735.1 Pouteria campechiana | reverse complement strand
ACACTGCAGAATCGCGTTTTGGCTGAAAAAAGCGCTTTTACACTCCCAAAACGCCAGGCCAAACAGGCCCTTAGACTCCTGAAGAAAGAGCTTCTGCTGGGGTCTTTACACATAAGCAGAACAATAGAATTTCCAATGTGAAGAGTATTTTGGAGAAGCTATTCGGAATCTGTTGATATCATGCATGAAGCAATGATTCCAGAGAGTAAATGCTGTTTCCAGAAATAGCTTATATCTTATGTGTTATCAGAACAAAATTTCTTTCCTCCTCTTGGATTGGAAAATTTGGTGAGCCAGGACATCGGCTGATCACCTCGTAGTTCCATTTTTACTACTGATCTATGAAGCAGATACCATTTTAACCATGATTTGCTGGTCTCCTCCAGCAAGTTTTGCTCGGTGGCACTGGAATTGACACTCGGCTTGAACAAGTTCTGCAAGAGAGGGTGGGAGGAAGCACGACTCTTATTCTTGAACTTCAATTCTGGCATTCCAATTCGCAGTTCATGCATTGGACTTGTTTCGCAGTTCATGCCAGTGACTTGTTTCACAGTTCAAACCAAGCGCTAATGTATGGAGACTGGTAGGCAGACAAATGGTGTCTGCTATCAAGCTTCAAGTGTTCTCGTGTTAATACTTTGGTGACTTGACTACGTGAGAGTAACTTGAACTTCAACTTAATCACAGTTCAAAATGGTGCTAATACTAGTTGATAGAGAGTATTCTTGACCTTCCAACTAATTCAGAGTTTGAACTGGAGTTTCTCCCAAACTTCAATCTGGTTGCACACCATCTTATTTATTGTTGGCTTGATTATTCTTGATCATTGCAAACATCTGTTATTCAATCCAACAAAAGCATCATTTTATATGATTGTCGCCAAATTTACTCTCTAGATAATCCTAAATAAAGATCTTAGTGTATTTATAGTTGTGTTTGGTTTGGTGTATTGGGACAGTTATAGTAGGAAGAGGATTTTGTTGGTCCTTATGATATAGCTTAACCCAAGAGGGGCGGGGTGAATTGAGTTTATAAAATTTTCTTGGTTGAACCTTGGTTAATTAAAATTTTCTCTTTTTAAATGATTTGCTAAGAAATGTATGTTGAAAAGTAAAAAGCAAACAACAAACTAATCACACATAGTAGGCATAATATATATTAGTTTAGGATAACCTTCCTAGGGATTACAAATTAGTGAAACTGCATTCTTCTAGACTTCAATTCTGGGTATATAAACTAATACCTCTTGCATTCTCCTTGATTCCAATTCAAGGTAGTATCAACTAGTGCCTCTTACACTCTTCTTGATTCTAGCTCAAGAGGGTGTAATACAAATTAACTAAGTTGTTTGTGAGATACACTTCAATAAATATGCTTGTTCTTCTTGAGATTGATCTCCAATACCAACTCAATGAAATAAATACATAGAAATGATAAATAAAGAAATTATCCTTTGATTGTGTTTCTTTGAGAAGTATAAGGGAAGTCTTGATAATCTTTGAAGCTCACTTCATGTAGATGATCTTCACTTTTTATTATTGAAGAAAGCCTTGAATAAGATATGAAAAAGGTTGAAGCTTTGGCTTGAGTTACAAATGATTGAGAAAGTTAAAGCCCAATGAATCTTTTTAATCTTCCTTAATTTCTCTTGAATTATCTTCTTTAATGTGCATACTTTATTTCTTTTATATTTCTTCATCAGTTTATAGTCATTAGAGATAGTGGGGGAAAGATTTCAAGGTGTTTTAACAACTATATTTTTGATCATTGAAATTGTATGCCCATCACAGGCGCTTGGGATATTAGCTGCAAATGATTGGGGAGTTGTGTCCTTATTGGAACACCGCAGGCAGCATGAACAGTAATTTGAAAAATATTTTTGCACTCGCTGGAAGACCACAGTCGATATGAACAGCAACTACTGTAGTTGCATGTTGAAAATTTTGAAAACATACATTGACCTAAATCTTGATAAATTGATTTTGGTATAAATTGGATCATTACAATTTCTCTCTTTTCAAATGATTTAGAAAACCATAGAAAGTATTTAAATAGAAATCAAGTTGATAATACATGTAAGTTAATGCTTCATCTATTCATTTGGTTTTCTACAATTAATGGTTTAATTTAACACCTATTTGTAACATCCATCCACTCATCATACATTTGGAATCTTAATATCATTGCAACTATCATACTCATTATGGTTAAAACATTCTTTAATCATATCTCTTTATATTCCAAGTCATCTATTTAACATTATATTGAGTTCATCAAAATCTGGTAATGACTCCGAATGTCACATATATTGCAAGATGAATTCTTCCACATGTATCACTTTTAAATCTTAGCAAAACTACATTAGCATAGATAAAGTCTTAGACAAATTTTATTATCCTCAAAACTATACACCTAGACTAAACAATCTCCCCCTTTTTAATAATGACAAAACTTATGGTACTAAAAATCATGCTAATGAACTAAATGCAAACTCTCCCTATCTTACTCAATAACTTATAGGAGTTTAATTCATTTGCGCTCATATGTTAAGACATGAAAACAAATCATGACAGTTGATACTACGCCCCCCCCCTTTTTGTATCATTCTTGCTGAAATTGAAAAACAAGTCATAATAGCTCTTCTCCCTCTTTTTGTCATAATAAAAAATGGTCTAGTTTATGAAAGAGGGGAATAGAGATGTGGAAAAGAAAGTACTCCCCCTAAGATTCATAATATAAAACTTCATTTCTCATTTTCAAATCAAAAGCTTCAAGTTTATATGATTCTCCTTCTTGTTTGATAGATTTCCAATTCTCCTAATGAAAGAGTTCATAAATTATTCAATCTCATCCTCTTCACTACATGATATTTTACTTCTAATACCTTTCTTATTTCATCCCCAAAACATATATGTCTTCATTTCAAATCTTGGATGATCATAACTTTATTTCATTTAAAACATACTTTACACACATATACATATATCTATTTATTTTCAAAATATGTTTAATCAAGCACCATTCAATCACTCCATTTAGTTATTCCAACAAGTATATATTTCTAAGTGTCATAGTCATGAGAATAGAGGAATTTTATCAACTTGCATTTATCCATGACATGGATATTGTTATCACTTAAACACATACATTCAGTCATTCAACATGATCATAGTCATTCGTTAATCAAAGCCATAACCTAAATTAAATGTAAATATTAAACCATGATTACAAAATATTTGCCTAGGAATGGAATATCTATTCGAGATATTAAATGGTGAAAGTTTCCAAACAAGTTTAATATATATCTTGGGACTATAATGATGTTAAAGTTTAATCAATTTTATATACATTGAGTAATAGATTTCAAACCATTCAAGTACATACACTCAAGTTTAATCAATTTATGTGTATAGGGTTGAAATCATGTTATAATCCAATTTGATCAATGTCCAAAAGTATTCATGTATTAAAACAACATTTTATATATAACTTTCATCAATTCATAGTCATATGAGTATCAACTCTCCTTAGTCAATTTACATATCAACTCAAATTTTTAGAATGATTCAGTCAAAACCAATGAACTCAAATAGCCATCTAAATCCAAAGCAATCATGTGTTGATTTAGACCATCCACACCAAGTAATAAATATCAAATTGAATTTCATCCCACAATAATCAATGAGTATTTTTCTTATATCAAATCAATCTCATTTTCACTATCAAAACATGAAAGCATATCATTTCAAAAATATATAAAAAATCTAAACCAATTTTAAGTTTCCAATATTTAATCAACTAAGTATAAGAATTCTCAATATAAATACATCCATCCTCACTACATGGCCACTCAATCATAGTTTCAAACATATTATCACAAATACACATTATTTAAATTTGACAATGTATGACTCTATGTATTATGTTTGTTATCCCCAATCTTCTAATTTCATAAAGACTATCAAGTGACAATGAAAATATTAGAAAGTTGAGCATTCATGTCATGTTTTTTTCATGTTCACAAATAATATCTATTCTTAATGTACTAGATGTATCAAAAATATGTAGCTTTGCGTTGTATAATTTTTCTTCATCAATCAAATAATTTAAGTTTGGGAAGCTTATCTCTTTGGTCACTCCTTTTAATCTTTGTAAATTACATTTCGTTATTCTTCATGCCAATTTTGATTATTCAAACTCCATCATTTCTCTTGAATTTATTATATGGGAGTCACTTTCTATCTCTTACTTGAAATGTACTTTGAGGAATTGATCAATTTCTCATTCAGGCTCTTTCTTTTTGCTCATTTTCAAGCTCTTTCTACACACATTGCATTAGTTAGTAAGTAAAGTGGTGTCTACTTTGCTTCCTTGACATTTCCTCTTTCTTTGTATTTTCTAACTTTACATTACGATCCAAAGAAAAATCTTTATCCCCCTTGAATTTTCAATTGCAACTTCTCTCATTTTCTTAGTTGTTTCAACTGCAACACTTTCATTCCTTTTTCTTGGGGTTAGTCCAAACTCTTCAATAGTAATATGCATGGATTCAATATTTTTGTCTTCTTGTTGTTTACTCAATATGCTCTATTCTTTGATAAATAACCAATGAAGATGTCAAATTTGAATCAAATTCATCAAAAGTTATCTTTTCTATTATGAGCATGAATGGAATATGTTTGGATTCTTTCCTTTTCGAGGCTTACAAGAGTTTGCATGTATGAGGATGTTACTTGCATTTGCATTGCATAAGAATTTTGTATTATTCTAACCATAGATCAATATGCAACAATGTAGAGATTATTGAAGTTAAAATTTTGTTTTAGATCCAATTGATTATTTTGATAGGTTTAGCAATTTGATTTTTATCTCACTAAACTTAGGCAAATCATTTGCCAAGTAAAGCTTCAATGTTTGACATACTTTATATATGTCTTGACCGTGGATCATCATAATTGTCAATAATGCATTTTCAAAAGATTTCATCAAGATAAATCAAATATGCATTCTCCAAATGAACACTATTATTAGGAACATTGCATATTGACAATTCCAAAACATCTTTATAATCTTTATTTCATAGTTGGCCATAACTTAATGAGCTTTGTTTCAACGTAGAATATCTTCAACATACACTATGAATTTTACCTTTTCTTTTGATAGACACTCTGTCATTTTCTTAAAAGCCATCATGCCTTCATTAGATAGCATTAATTCATTGAATACTTCTATATCAACTATCAAGAATCATGTATTCCTTGTAGAGTCTTCAAAGTCTACCCACAATCATAAATTTCTCTTTACCTCTTTGGTGTCCAACCTTGGATCCATTTAGGTGAGTAGTGAAAAGTGTATGAGCATTTTGCTTTTTCATTTTTGGAGGTCTTAATGATTCTTTCTTAGGTCTTCATATTAGCCTTGCACCTATATCCATTGTCATTAGTAAATTTTATGTCCATTATAGTTACAATGAAGGAAAATTAAGTTTAAATTGCTTATAGTAGATAGAGTGTTTTGTTAAGTCTAAGGGTTTGATTTTGATTATTAATAAAACTTATTGATGACTTGAATTAAGCTAATGACATACTGCTAGGATTTCTAATTTTAGAGGGAACTTTCAGAGGAATGCATCATGTTTATAGGGATGTTTCAAGGCTTCAGAGGAAGCTTTAGAACTTCAGAAGTGGCATCTGGAAGTTTCAGAGGAGTATTTTGAATTCAGAGGGAAGCTTTAGAGGATGTTCAAAAGAATAAAGAAGCTTCAGAGGAATGATTGAAAGGAAGAAGAATTTCTAAAGGAAACATTCAGAGATTTAGAGGTTAGAAGTGGACTTTGTTCAAAGTCAAGGAAGCTTCGGAGGTCACGCTACAACTTCAAATAACACAATTAAAGTTCAGATAGAGCTTTAGAGGCTCGCAGATTCAAATAATGTGTTTCAAATTTTTAAAGGAAGCTTTAGAAGTGCACTCTGACCTTTATATCAACTTTAGAAGAGAATAGAAAGCTTCGAAAGTGACACAGATAAGTTTTATAACTTCAGAGGTATCTTTAGAGTCACTTTAAATCGGAGAGTGAAGCTTTAGAGTTCAAAATATAGCCGTTGGCATGTCAATGCTTAAAGGAACTTTGGAACATTTGAATTTAGTGTTAGAGGTTATGGGAAATACAAATGTTGGTAAGGTTGGGAACATCGAAAGGGAAAAAAATGCGAAGCAACATTAACTGACGAGCTCAACCTTCGAAGGCTTTAAAGTGTAGAGGCTCTGAAGTAATGAAATGGGGCAATTTGTGGTAAGTGTTAAAGATGCAAGTTTAAAGTTGTGGTATAAGACCTATTATTAGAACTTCTACCTTTTCTTGTAATTTTTGAGCTTTCATTATTTAGTTTACAAAATTTGGTAGACTTGGTAGGATCTTGGGATTGAAAAGTTGTTCCATCAAAATAATACTTCCAACTCGTTTTCTATTTGTTGCAAGTGTATCTAGTATGTAGTTGCCTATTCTTTGGGGTTATAGAGCTTTTCAACATTTTCTTTATCATTTTTCAACTAGGCAACTTCCTCTTCTAAGGTTTTATGTTTTCTCTCTCAATTCTTGGTTTTTAATCATAAAGAGATTCAAAATATTTCTTTCTAGCACTAAACTTCTTACCAACATTTTCAAACTCAATAAACAAACAATCATAAGGAAATTTAAGTTCATCCGTATAACCATACGAAGCATAAATAATATGGATTGAGTTTTACCTCCATTTCCTCATTTGACGTGAATTGGATTATGCATGATCTTATATTTGCATAATTGATGTTGTTTATTGCTTCAAATCTTTTATATTTGTGAAAACCTTAATTTCTCATTTATTCAAGAGAGCTATCTCATGGTTTAGCATAAGGCGTGTAACATAATCATGTCTCAGACAATCAATTCAATTTATAAAATTGATGATCAAGTAATTAAATAAATTAAATGATTGAATTAAATGTAATGAATCAAACAAGATAATATTGAATTGAATAACCAACAATCTCAAATTGATATAAAATATCTGTGATAGCTACATCATTATCTGGAAAAAGAAAATTAGTTCATAAGAAAAATAAAAAGACAACTCTTCATAGTTGACATATTGCAAAACTTGATTCTCCCCTTTCTCTTGCTTCCCTTCCAAAAAAAAAAAACCCATTTTCTCTTGCTTAATAGCCTTTTATAACCCCAAAATAGGGTTTTAGTGCACCCTCTTCTATTTTAGGACGTAACTTGCACAAATAACCGTCTAAATAAACATATGCAAAATTTCTCACACTGATTAGGTGTTGTGGCACCCAACACTTTGTTAAAAACATCTTTCAATAGGAACATGGGTGTCGTGGCACCCAAAAATGTGTCTAATTGCACAACTTTCCAGCAACATGGGCGTTATAGCGCCCAATAGTTTGCATAGGAACCTACTTTAGTATTTTGGCTATAACTTTTTCATCTGATGTCAAAATCATGCGATTATTAGTTTGTTAAAAAGATAAGATGAAGGAATACAACTTTTATGCTGAATACTTTCTCTAAATAAGCCTACATACATGTCAAAAATTGCCTACAAGTTATATTTTCTTTATATTCAACTTTGTTTTGATAAGTTTTGATGCCTGCTTCACAAACTAATTCTATTTAGTACAATATTTAATCAAATGTGCATATAAACTAATGAAATATGTCAATTAAGAACTAAAATAAGTAAATTTAGGTATCTCACAAATGATAAATATAAGCTTATCAAAATGCACCCAACTTAACTTTTGATCATCCTCAAGCAAAATAGTAACCATAACTTAGGAGGTAGTTAGGATAATCTCTTTCAAACAATTAGGAACATGCCAAACTGATCACATATATACACATAACTTAGAAATCATTCAAGACACTAGCCAAATAAACTCATAAACTCATGCTTCATCAATCCTTTCATGAAATAAAATATGTGTGTGTTTTATTAATCTTGTGCTACATGCATGCATTTCAACCATCAATATGCAAACCTGTGATTCTAATGGTATCCACTAAACACCTCATTAGCTTAATTTTCATAATCCTTCTCCATTAATATTGATAACTTTGTCTACTTAGATGAATAGGTCTGTATTAAGCTTTTCATGGGGCCTTGAGTTTGGCTTAGTAAAGAAAGAGAGAATGATTTCATAAAGTAAGAGATCATAAATAAATTATATATGAATGTTTGCTCTTTTGACTTTTGTTTATTCTTCTCTTTTTTTTTATTATGAGATGTATTATTGTCACACCCCAAATTTGTTTTCTTTTGAGTTTATTGTAATGTGATCCCCCCATTTAAAGGATGAATCCTTACTGAATTTTTTTCCTTTTGCCCCCCTCCCCCCTTTTTTCCATTTAGTATTCTTCTTTTTAATACCCCAAACTTATTTTCTTTCACTCTCTCATACCTCTCTGCAACCATGCGTATAAAATATGTCTCTTAATAGGTCAAGCATAGTTTTTTAGGCTCAAAGGGTTTGGATGATGAGGCTAAGAAAAGAAAAGTTGAATGGTAGTCTTTTACATGCTTTGCATATGTCATTCCTTCATTAAGGCACAATGGGGACACAAGTGAATGATATACTAGGTTAGCCTGAAAGGCTTAAACTGACTAAAAAATGCCTAAATCACTTTCAAGTAAACATGTTATCTTGAATTTCGCCATGAAGGATAATAAAAAAAGTTCTAGCATACTTACGTCAACCAAAATATGTCATTAAATTCATAATATTATCAACTAATCCACATATACTTTGTATAATCATAGCATAAAGTGCTTAATAAAAAATTCATTATTCATGAAAAAGAAAGACTTATCACAAGAATTATTACATCACGAGGTAGCACCTCTTATTCCTTCTAAATCATGTGCAATTGTAATAAAAAATAGCGCATGGATTAATGATCATCAAGAGAGAATCCATCAATCCAACCTATTCAATTTTAACATCTTAGCATAATTGCTCTCGGATTTCCTTAACTAAGCCATCAAAAATGAAACTCATTAAGAAAAGTACACCTAAATTCAAAAAAATTTGCCAAAAAAAATGAAATGAAAATCCCCACCCTCAAACTTAAACTAAATATTGTCCTTAATGTTAAAAAATTGCATAAGGGAGAAAGCAACTTAATGTGGAGGAAGGCCCTCCTCTGATGATGGATGAAGGTTACTTTTAATTCTTTGCACAATGTCTTCAAGAAGGGAATATCTGAGATCAAGAAGACCAGTAAAAAAATAAATTAACAAACTAAGTTAATGAAAACAAATAAATGAAAGGGAAAGTTTGAAAGCTTAGGTTACCTTCTAAAAAGTGTTTTGTTAATAGTCTCAGCCTGAATATGACCTTCATCTTTGAAGTGAATTTTGGCTTTTTGGTACTCTAGTTCTTTAAATCTTGGCTTGTGGATTTTTTTTTGGTTTTCCTAGTTGATAAACATACTTAATTAATTTAACATCATTTAGATCATATCCATAGACCAATACTGCTTCTAATGCTTTCATGGAATTTTCTGAAAACTCTTCAACATTCTCATCCGCTACATCGATTTTGAAGCAATCATTGATCTCATTAGTCAGCTTCATCTCCTTAATAATATTGAATTTCACTTCATAGTCTTTGATTTACAGTATCTTTTCTTTCTCCAAGCTTGTAAAATAAGAAAAAATAATTTCTTGAAAATATAAATCATTACTCAAAAATGTATACCTTGGATGATCTGGCAATTTCTTCAGTTCCAGTTTGGCTTTGATATCCTCCCTTGGTGGATTCTCATTAAGATTTTCAATCATATCACTGGATTTATCTTGTGGTAAAATATCCAAAGCTAGAACATGCTCCATGCCACCACTAGTTTTTGTAACATCTTGACTTGGTAATTTTCCAAGGCCCCATCTATGTCTCTGATTTTTTTTTATAGAAGCCTCAATGTGCTAGAGCCTCATTTTATTCATGTGTTGAATCTGGCTTGCTTGGATAAAAATCTACAAAGCCTCTTCCAAGGTAAGCTTCTTTGGTTGAAATGAAGTTTTAGCATAATTCTAGTTCGGATTGTTATTTCATGAAAAATTTGGTTGACTCCTCCAACTAGAGTTATAAGTGTTCAAGTGCGGATCATTGTGAGGTTGCTAGTTATAAAAGTTCATTGAGTTGACTTGTCTCAAAAAATTTGCAAAACCTTGACTAAAAGAACAAACATTATGTGAATGACCAAAAATACTACAAATTGAACATAACTCACTAAGAGCAGGTTGTTTCTGGTTCATCATCATAGAGCACATCATTTTCTTTTGCTTTACAATATCCTACACCTGCATAGCAAGTTTAGTATTAGAATTTACTTCATAAATACCCCTAATCTTACCTCTAATACTTTTTTACTGTGAATTGGTCCTAATCATCTCATACAACTCATAAATCTGTTCTGGGGTCTTTTTTTTCTATTACTCCTCCTATAGCATTATCGACTATAGCTTGACATGGTTGTGTCAGTCCATCATGGAAAATTGATTCATTAACTCTAAAAGGTACCAATGGTAAGGGCATTGGATGAGCAATAATTTGAATCTCACCTAAGCCTCATGGAATCCCTCACCATCTATTTGAGCAAAGGTTGCTATCTTACTTCTTAATTCTGTAGTTTTTGCATAAGAATAAAATTTACTGATGAATTTGTTGTAAATTGCTTCCCAAGTGTTTAGCAGACTAGGATCCAATGACATAAATCAAGTTTTTATTGCATCCTTCATTATATATGGAAAGCATCCCATACAGAAATGATCCTCTAAAAGTCCCAACAAAGGAAAAGTTTGAACAGTTGCATAAAAATTACACATGAAGATTAAATGATCTCCTGTAATAATACTCTGAAAAGAAGGAAGCGTATTTAAATGTATATGTTTAAGCTTGTAATTCTTAACATTATAAGCTACGAAAATGTAAGAAGGTGTTATCTCAATAGTGGGGCGTGCAAATTCCTTCATCAATCGTTATACTTGTTGAGCCACATTGTTTTCCATATTCTCTCCCATTTGTTCTTTTCTTCTTATTCAAATTCAACTTTATCCACTTCTACTTCACTTATGCTTGCTCTCTTCTCCATTAACATTATCAATGTGATCGTTGAAAGGTAATAACTCAGGGTTGAACAATCGTCTTCCATGCGTTCACAACTATGAGAAAGAAAGAAACAAAAATTAAACAAAATAAAAATTCTGAATAAAATAAAATACAATAAAGAAAAAGAAAAATTAAAACTAAATTAATCAAATCAATTTGAAATCAACTTCTCAAAAATGATACTTAAAACTTGATTGTCAAATTCTAATTCCTTACAAGTGCACAAGTTTATTGAAGTATAGTATGCAAAACAAAAGTCGATCCCATAGAGAATTGATTAAACTAATTCAAATTAACTAAGTACTTTCAATCAAAAAATCCTAAATTAATAAGATGAGAAGTAAAATACGTAAATCCAATTCATTAAAGATATTAGAAAATAACTAAAGGAGTGAATAATATAAGAGAAACTTTTCAGAGTGCAAGAGTCGAGAGATCTAATTTCATCACTCAGTTACATCTTACATCATTGGGATATTGGCTTCAATTCATTATTTTAGATTTGTTTTATCCAATATGATTATTACCATTAGGCATGATAGTTTAAATTAAGTATTTTTAACTGTCAAATTACCTATGACATGTAATATAATTGAGGTTGAAAATCCATTAAAAATAGAAAAACTTTAATGAACTAAATAGATTAGTTTAGCATAAGACATGTACCATAACTATCTATTAATTCATTCAAGAGAGCTATTTCATGGTTTAGCATAATGTGTGTACCATAACCATGTCTTAGATAATCAATTCAATTTATAAAATTGGTAATTAAGTAATTAAATAAATTAAATAATTGAATTAAATACAATGAATGAAACAAAATAATATTGAATTGAATAACCAAATATACCTAATTGATATAGAATATTTGTGTGGGCTACATCATCACCTTAGAAAAAGAAAATTAGTTCATTAGAATAGTTTACTTCCCTTCTAAAAAAAACCTCATTTTCTCTTGCTTAATCCCCTTTTATAACCCAAAAGTAGGGTTTTAATGGACCCCTTTCTATATTAGGATGTAAATTGCACAAATAATTGTCTAAATAAACATACACAAAAATTTTCCACACTGAGTTAGTGCTGCGGTGCCTAAAAATCTGTCCACTTGTACTACTTTCCAGCAACATGGGTGTTGTAGCGCCCAATAGTCTGTGTAAAACCTTCTTCAAAATATTGGTCATAACTTTGTAATGTTATATCAAAATCATGTAATTATTGGTACATTGGAAAGCTAAAATGAAAAGATACAACTTTCATGTTAAACACTTTCTCCAAATCATCCTCCATATATGTAAAACTTTTCTTTATATCTAACTTCGTTTTGACAATTTTTGATGCATGTTTCACAAACTAACTCTATTAAATATAATATTTAATCAAATATGCATATAACTAATGAATCATGTCAATTAAGAACCAAAACATGCAGATTTAGGTGTCGCATATATGATAAATATGAGCTTATCAGCAGGCAGTAGGTGCAGACACTTGCAGTTTTCGCAGGTGGTATGAATAGTATCTATAGTAGCAAAATTATTGTAGCATATTACTTAGTAGAGTATTAAAAATTTTCAAAACATACATTGACCCAAATCATGATAAATTGAGTTTAATGCAAATTAGATCATTACAATTTCTCCCTTTTCAAATGATTTAGAAAACCATAAAAGTATTTGAATAAAACTCAAGTTAATAACACGTGTAAGTTAATGTTGCATCTATTCATTTGGTTTATGCGATCAATGGCTTAATTTAACACATGTTTGTAACATCCATAACTCATCAAATATTTTAGAATTTTAATATCATTGCAACTATTATACTTAATATGGCTAAAACATTCTTCAATATCTCTTTACATTCTAAGTCATCTATTTAACATTGTATTGAATTCATCAAAATTTGGTAATGACAATTAATGTCACATATATTGCAAGATGAATTCTTCCAAATTTATTAAATGCAAGGCTGGACTCGTAAGTCCGCTTACATTCCCTTATGTAGTTATGCATAAAGGGCTAGGCTGGACCTGCTTAGGGCTGCTCACATTCTCTTCTCTCGGAGATGGTTAGGTTGGACCTGCTCTAGGCCACTTAGGTTTCCTTATTTTAGAGATGGTTGGGTTGGTGATAAGATCATATTTCATCATGTTTTCGTACCTAAATTCACATATTTTGGATCTTTAATTGATGTGATTTTACTAAATTTGATTCACTTCTAGCATATCTATTCAAATGCATGTGAAATTCATGTGGGTTAATTTGTGTCTATAGGACATTAAATTGTGGAGCTAAACATGGAGAGAAAAGGCTAAGAAAATTCAAAGATAGATAATAGAAAGCGATGGTTGAAAACAATGTAAAGTGAAAAACTTGGGCAACAGCATATGGAGCGATGACCTGAGAAAGTGGAGTCGCAACACTAGTTTAAGAGGAATTTGCATCCGATGGGCAACAAAAAGTGGAGCCTCGACGCTAGTGTATTGTGGGAGAGGATATTTTTAGTAGTCTGTGCATTACACTAAGACCAGGTCAAGGTAATTTTTGGCATAGATAGAGGTTGATTTGGGAAAAATGTTTAATATTAAAGTTGTAGCCTTGAAATTATCTTTTCGATGCATCAAGAATCATGTAATTTGAACATCATAAGAGAAAGTTATGGCCAAAATACTTAACACTATTGGTGAACAGTTGGGCATGCGGAAAGATGATATATTCGAAAGTTTAATATTTTTTTTATGCAAGACCACTTCGGGAATCCGTATGGAGGTACAAATCCTAAATTGGGTTATTTCAGGACTTCTTGGAGAGGAAGTGATGGCACACAATTGAAGACAAATTGGAGGAGACTTTTGCAAGGGAACAAGAGAAAGATTTCAAGTTCTGCAACATGCATATTTAGAAGAATTTTCTTTTTCATTTTAGCATGAACTATTTTTCTTCTAGGGTGAAGATGTTTTTGTCTTTGATATTCTTTGTTAACTAAGATTGTTGGTTGATTAATTTAATTTTATCTTATTTCATTCATTGTGCTTATTGTAATTGTTTGATTTATTAAATTACCTGATTACCAATTTTATGAATTGGATTGATTATCTGAATATGATTAAGGTACACACCATATGCTAAACCATGAGCTCCCTTGAATGAATAGATAGATGGTTATGGTAAATGCCTTATGCTAAACCTATCTATTCGGTTCATTAAAGTTCTTTTGATCTTAATGAATTTTCACCTCAATTATGCTACACACTATAGGTAATTAGAATGAGTGAAAATACTTAATTTAAATCCGCACTCCTAACGCTAATAATCATATATTTCATAGAACGAACCCAAGATAGTGAATTGTTGCCAACATCTCAACTACATAGAATATCTTTGAGTGGTGAAATTGGATCCCTAGACTCTTGCAATCTGAGAATCTCTTTTATATTACTTTTCATTACTATTCTCTATTATTTCACCTTACACTCTGATTTACTTAGTTTCCACTACATCTTTTGATTTAGAATAGTTTAGTTCAGTAACTAAAGATAATTGAATCAATTTAAACGATTCTCTTTGGGATCAACTCTTGTATTGCATACTATACTACTGTACACTCGTACACTTATGAGGAATTATAATTTAACCATCAGCTGGATCCGTTGGAGGTCGCTTACATTCCCTTCTTTTAGAGATGGCTGGTTTAGACCCACTGGGGGCTGCTTACATTTCCTTCTTTTAGAGATGGCTAGGCTAGACCCACTGGGGGCTGCTTATATCCCCTTCTTTAAGAGATGGCTAGGCTATACTTGTTGGGGGCCGCTTACATGCCCTTCTTTAAGAGATGGCTAGGCTGGACCCGTTGGGGGCGCTTACATTCCCTTCTTTCAAAGATGGCTAGGTTGGACCTGTTGGGGGCCGCTTACATTCCCTTGTTTTAGAGATGTCTATGGTGGACCTGTTAGAGGCCGCTTACAATATTTTGTGAATGCTCAATTGTCACAACATGGAGGAAAGAAATAAACAATCAATTGTCATATCATAAGTTAGGGAGATTTTTACTGATACTACTTCCTTAAATACTTTGTGTTTGATGCTTTTGGTTCGTATCTTTCATTGATGTTATAGTTAATAAGCCTCGTTGTTTAGGGCCTTGCTATTGATCTTGTCGAAGATATGTAGCTAAAATATTGCATATAACTACATTTCATTTACTTGTGCATTATTAGTAAAATATGATCAACATTGTGATGAAAGCTATTTGTGTAATTAGTATCAACAATGAATATTTCAACTTTGGATTTTCAAAGTCATGTATAATAATCATAGATTGAATAATAGTCATCTAATCATGATAAAAAGGTAAATAAATTGGATAGCACATGGATAGCTTGATTTATTGGTCATGAGTGAGATGTAATAACATAACCAAAATTATTTTCTTGGCTATCGATACCGATTCTCATAACACCCTGCAATATTAGAAATACTAAATCTGTCTCTTGAGAATATATAATGCAATTTTAGAAGTAGTAGATCTGCCTTTTGGGAATATATAATAAAATTTAAGAAGCACCGGATCCACCTTTTGTGGTATCCTACAAATTTAAAAACATCAGTTTCACCTTTCATAGCAACCTGCAATTTTAGAAATACTAGTTTCACTTTCATGGTATCCTAAAAAATTTCCTCTTGATTTGATTTGGTCAAGAAGAGTATGGTGTGTTCTTTCATCCCCAATATCTACAAGCAACCAAAGCTTTCCAAAACAATGGATTGTATCAAAGAATTATGTGTAGATGTTCTATACAACTCTAATTGGATACAAGTTGGAAGTGTCAAACATTAAATGAGAAAATTAGCATGGATTTCTAGCCAAAATAATTAAAAATAGAAATTATTTTGCTAGATAACAATATCCAATTTGTTGAAAACATCTGGAAAGCCTGCATTGAAAACCAACGTCGTGTGAAAACTTTAAAATATTATTATGGTAATATATTGGAACGCGTACATTTAAATTAACTGTCCATGTGAGAATTCTAAAAGATTTTCATGGTACTACTAGTTGTTTTTAATATCCTGGTGAGATAACATCCAAGGGCTGATGACGGATGGCGTGGCGTTGAATCTTGACGAAGGTGGTGAGGAGAGCACTGGCGATGACGAAGGCGCTATTATTTAGATGGTCCTTTCATGATAATTACAGTCAAGGAAATTCGCTATATGTTCTTCAACGGTTATGATTACTAGATCTACTAAGCCAGATAACCAGTTTCTAGTAAAAATCCTATCTTCTAATTAATAGAATAACACATTAGGTGGTTGAGATTTAAAACTGAGGCGTGGCTAGCTTTCCATGCTCAACAGACTCAATTTTCCGCTTTCCATGGACACCCTAGGAAGGGGAGATAGGAGCCACTTTCGAGTCCATCTAGATAGACTGCTACTGACCTATTTTCGGGCGTAGCGATAATAGGGCCTGTTGTTTACGCTGTTGTCAGTGAGTGAAAGATAAATTTCTAGTGCAATCAGCAGGACGAATATGGGATTTGAGCAGCGGGAATGGTGGATTTAATTTGGACGCCAGCCATATCAACAAGACAGAAAAAAGGGGAGACATTGTCACATGGAAATCCATCTTTCTCCTTGAATAGCATGGTGTTGGAGGAAGGAAAAGAGATCTTTCGTGACTTTTGTGCTCGATCATATCATGAAGATCTGCAACTAAAAGATTTCAAAAGCGGTCGGAGTGGTGTTGGAGTTCCATTGAATGGAGCTGATTGGTCTGTAGATGATTGAATGATGGCGACATGAGGGGGCAGTGGTAGCTGCTAATTCCTGATAGATAGGGCACTGTACTAAGGAAGGTGATGTACTAGAGCTGGTGCATGATGGTGTGCAGATACATGTGCGACTCATGTTTAGAGTTTATGGAAGTTGATTTGGGTGCAGCAGCGAAGGATTTCTGGAGGGTGAACATGCGGTTGAGAGATCGACGCGACAGAAGTTGGTTAGGCTACGAATGGTGAGATTGAAGCAACCTGATGGACCGATGAACACGCGCAATGAAAGATCGAACGCGGATCATCATACTCGCGGTTGCAATACTGAATATTTGAGTCATCACCCTGGTTCAAAAAGTATAAGCAATATATTTTATTAAAAAATCAATAAAATCAATTGTTGGAGCACGCTGGTTGATCCAACAATTGAAGGTGGGACTCCATAGATATGTATGATCTATTGTTGATCTTTGGACATGTTGGTCATTCTATTGCGTCTCGAGGAGTAGACGTAGGGGAGGCCAGTCTATCAGTTGTTTTGTCATAGCCATGGTGAAGTTTTTCCATGAAAAAACTGTTCAGAAACTTATAGAAAATGGTGAGTTTCCCACAAACGCGCCAATATCTAAGTTATCCCCAAATCTCTCTAGATAATTATGGATAAAGATCTTAATGTATTTATAGTTGTGTTTGATTCAATATACTTGGATAAGGATTTCTATCCGAGAGGATTCTAAAGAAATATGAATCCCTAGTTCTTTTAAAAGTTTTTTTTAAAAAGCAGTTCCGATTCCGGGGCTTTACAAAAATGCATTATGGTTAGAATAGGTTTTCCATTAGTATAAGAATATGATGTAGCATAATGCGAACTTGACAATAGATATAGTGTTAGAGTTCCCCAACAATGGTCATAAATCCATTATTTTCTTTGAGGGATTGGAGTGATCTGTTCTTGATGGAACTGATAGAGTCTTAAGATCTTTGCAGTTGAGTCTTGAGTTACATCCTAACAAAATTGCAGTACATATGTATGCATTGCCATTTTGTCCATGGATTTGGTTATTGACTTCCCAAGAGGATTTAGACTCTTACATACAGGAAAGTTCTATGGGCAAATGACTTTTAACATAACGGTCGCTTGGGATTATCAAAGTCAGATTGAATGAACTTAAGTAGTCATGGTGCCAAAATAAGGTATAAAAATTAAAATCCCAGATTTGTTTGGCTTCATTGTTAGTATAAACAGATCAATAGATCACAAGTCCATTAGAATGGCTAGCATCTTGATTTTCTTCTTCAGCAAAATGCGACCACAATCAACCTCACATCTTGATTAATTTTTTATAAATTTTTTGATGATTTAATTTATAAAGGAAAGGTGACGTTGCAAAAATTTTGTGGGTTTGATACTATCTAGATTAAAGATATATTAAAAGGGTTCTTAGGTCTTGAATAGATAGCTCAAATTTTTTCATAATCAACCTAGTTAACTTTTATAGGCTGATCTAGCCTTGTAAATTACTAATGTTTAGGAGATAAGTGTTATATAGAATTTATAGAATTGGATTCTTTTCCACCCTTCTTATCAGGCCCTTTATAGGTGAAATGGTTGTGGTCTTGCTGATTTTATTTGCATTCATGTTCAATCCCTTTTATCCAACTAATCATCCCCATGTAATCATTTGATTTTTTAATTATTACCTTTGTTATTGATCATTACTTCTTATTTATTTTAGCTTTATTAGCTTTATAATATTACTTTTTATTTCCTAGATGTCATTTATGTCTCCATTTTATTTCCCTCAATATTTTCAATTAAGCCTAGGCCAATTATGTAATTTACAAGAAGGAATCTTTACCAACAATGTTTTATTTTGAACATAATAATTAAATTGAGGTCCTATTTGGGCCTCACCTAAATTGCTCTTAGAGAATCTTACTAAGAGATCCTATAAGATAGAGAAAGAAGTTAGAAAGTGTAAGGGGTGGTCCCAACATGAACATTTTATCACTCAAGTCAGTAACAAAATTGTAAAAGAGTTATGGAGATAATTAAGAGCTTATATTGTGAGGTGTGCATACATATACTTTTATAGTTGAGCTTGATTCAGTGTACTATAACACGATGTCTAACATAAGAATAATTTTGGTGACAAAAGATTTCCTAGTCCCTTTAAGATACTTTTTGTGTAGTACCACCTTTTTCTGGTATTGTAATGAGCAAGTTGCCTAATTGTATTGAGGTCTAACATGACACTAAAGCCCACATAACATTCATTATGTTTTTTTCTTGATTTAACAAATTTGTGTTATGCTTCCTTAACACAAATCCCTTTGAAAAGGGACATGATGAAACCTATCATTATCTCTCCTTAAGCTAATGAACCATGATCGTGCTATGCAACAAAATAGAATGCTTTTACTTGAGATTGATGTTATAATGCTTTGTGCTCCTAGCTTTTGATAACCAGTGTTACCCATTCTTAACTTTGTCACTTTCTAGTGTTACCACTTTTAGGGCTCATCGCTCTTTCAAGCAGTACCACTTATAGGGTTTATTGCTCTTTTGAGTATTATCGCTTCTAAAGTTTACCGCTCTTTTGTGCACTACCACTTTTGTGCACTTTTCAGCGCCACTTCCATTTTGCAAATAGTATTGTACCTTGACACTTTCACTTCCAGATAAAGCCATGCTTTAGTGAAAGCAATTTTTAAGCTTTTGTTCTAGTTGTTACAATTTTTTGAATTTTTAAATAGAAGCTTTGTATATCAACTTTTTTAATTGAAATGATCAAAGTAACATTGTGAGCACATTCTCCCACCCACTATCACCATTTTCATTTCTCCTCCTTCCTTTTTCATCATCTTTTGAGGCTCTTGCTTACTTAGAGATGGAGCCTCCCTTTATTCATTCAATCGGGTTAGGCCCATCCATGTCCCTTCCGATCTCCCTCCCCCCCCCCCCCCCCCAAAGATTCCTATCTTCTCTTTTGATTTCCTTTTATCCTTTAGGAGCTCTTCGTTCTTCTACAGCATTGGGTTCCATAGATGAATCATTTTCATTGAGGATCCTCGCATTTGTTGAGGATCTAGATGTAGGTCTGAGGGGCATTTTAGTACCCTCATAAGGGGCTACCTTGTCAATTTCCTTTGTTAACCTTTTTTTAAGGTATGGGCCTTTTGATGCTTCCCTATCTAGTTTCGGCTTCTAAAAGCGAAGCTTTATTCAAATCCTTTACTGTTGTAAGCGAGTTTCTTATTAAGCAGACTGATCTTAATTTTTTCTCTTATCTTGTTCCTCAAGCTTTCTTTCTTCTTAAGGTGGAGCCCACTTCACTTCCATTGAATTCTGTGTCAATCCCTTCTAGGTCCTTCCCTCTTGTGTTAGAGTTGGTCACTTTTAGATTCCTCCCTCTTGAGTCATCTTCATCAATTCCTATTTATTTAAAACTAGGACCAGTCACTAGAAAAGGAAATGTGGGTTGCAAGTTTGAAAACTGCTGCCTTGAGGCAAAGGTTCTTCTCTCTTCTTTTTCTTCTTAGTTTGAAAACTCTTGCCTTGAGGCAAAGGTTCTTCTCTCTTCTTCTTCTTCTTCTTCTTGAATTATTGATTTGCATCTACCGACTTCAGCATTTTAATTTGTTTGACTTGTAGGATTATCGATTTCTTGTTTAGAGATTTCTAGCATCCTCAAGTACTTTGTAGCTCCCTTGTATCCACCTATGAACCACCCTTCTTAATGCCAACATGTGGCACCTTAGCTTGTTCATGGAAGATTTTACCTTTCCCTTTTTGCAAAACCTAACAAGAGCTCTCAATTGAATAAGCTTACTAAGCTCTCTATTGGTAAAGCTTGCTAAACTCTTATGCTTATCGTCGAAAGTTATTCTCTTGGCTTTGAGTGAAGGTACTATTTTCTTTAATGGGAAGTTATTCCCTAGGAAGTTACTTTTATATTCTTCTAACACATGTACATTGGTATAATAATACACAAAAATGGTGTTAAGGAGGGCCAATTAGGGATTCCCCTCTTGCAGAGTTGGATTCTTCTTTTTCCTCTAAGTGTGAAACCTTCCTACAAGGTCACTTTGAGTAGCATGCTGACCTAAGCAAGGCCTTTCTTTCAGAACTCACTCAACTCTTTCTAATTTCACACGTAAGCAGGATGCCAAATCCAAGCTGGGTCCTTCTTTCGGATCTAGGTTGACCCCTTCTTTGGTCCCTCCCTTAATGTCTTCATGTAGGATTTGTCCTATTTGCTGTTGTCAAATTCAGACCTCTTTGGGTCCCTTTCTTTTTTAGGTTCAGGTTTCAAGGGAACTCTTTCTATCTCTTTATCAAAATTTGGCCTCTTGAAGTCTCTTTCTCTTTTAGGGTCAAGCTCTAGGGGGGTCCCTTTCTCTCTCTTTGTCAAGTTCAGGCCCTTTCCTTTATCAAGTTTGGGCTCTGAGGATTTAGTCCTCTCTCTTTGTTAGTTTCAAGCCCCTAAGAGTTCCTTCCTCATTTAGTTTCGGGCTTTGGGGGTCCCTTCCTCTTGGTTCTTCTTCTATTTCTTATACAAGCTTTGAGGCAAAGGCGAAAGCGATTATAGTGATCATTCCTGATAGTGGTGGGGAGCAAATGCAATAGCTAGGGGGAGCTCAGTGATTGTCCTAACCTTTCACTTCCTTTATAGGTAATTTTGGCTTCTTACAAGTTTTAATACTTTCAAGTTTTTAACTTTTGACTAAGTACTTACCATATTTCCGTTTGTTCCTATGTTTTCCAAGGTTGTCCCTTTCTTATTCCCAAATTTTTAATATTTTGAAGTGGCCACCATATTAGGCCCACTAAGTTCTTCATAACAATAACAGGTGGAGCCTACTTTAGCCAGTAGAGGATTGTTGTTTCCATCTTCTCCTCCTTCTCAACCATCCTCTCCTGTCATTGTCTTGCTCAGTAGTCATGAAATCGGGACTACTATTTTGAGGATGTTGCAACTATTTTACACTTGATCTTCCATAGGTCGTGATTGATAGGAAATATTTGCTAAAAAGGGTGAAGTTTTGGGGGCAGGATTTGGCAATGGCTCAAGGCAAGTTATCTCAGACTTTGTCATGGCTCTAAGAGGTGGAGGCTGAATTGGGAGGGAGTGGGAGCGTTTGTCATTGGTAGAGGGTTTGAAGCAAGTGTGGAACTTATCCATTATTGAGAATGCCCACCTTAATATTGCTTTGGAGGAAGAGCAGAGACATTTGTAGAGCCAAAGGAGATTGCCTCAAGCTTTAAGGCTCAAGAAAAAGCACTAGTTGCCAAACCCAAGTAATAGGAAATGGTGTTGAACTAATGAGTGACGTTGTTCTCTAATCGGTTCTCATCCTGTAAGAGAAAAGTTACTTGAAAGTTCTTCAACACTCATATTAGTGATATAGTTTTAGGGGAATCTAACGAGGTGTATATTTTTTATTTTGTTGTAATAATGTAAAAGATATTTCATTAATGAAAAGAAATATTTCACAAAAAATCTTGAATGTAGCATGAATATTCAAGTAATATAAAATTACTATCACAAATTTATCTACTCTATTGATGATATTTTATAGATGCTCAGCGTTACAAGTCCTAAAAACACTTCTTTTATTGAGCCACTATAATCGATAGGCCCTGTTATTTAGGACTTTGCTATTAAGCTTGTTGAAGATAGATAGCTAGATCTATTCCAGATTATCAAAGATGGTTAGATCCATAGATTGATAATTCATATTTGTTCAAATTAGAGTTGCAAAATAAGTTGCTTTTTATAAATTTGTCAGTTAATAGTGAGAGTGTTAAACAAAATTCTCATAAAAAAGACCTACATGCTAGTTGTGCATATCACTATTGATGCTTTGATGAGGCCTACATGACTCCTACCTTAATAGGATGAATACCTTTTATCCACTTATTATTTATTTACTCCTCCCAATCATGATTTACCAATCATGAGTTAATAATTGATTTTTTATGCCTGAATAACCTTATGGAAAACTATTGATAATAAATTCAGAGTGGTGAAAATCTATTGATTTTGCAATTTGTTAGTCTATATGATGCAAAAAAACATTACTCTCTTTTAGAGTTTCTTAAATAGTTAGTTTAGCATGCTTGTAGTTGATGGAATATTTATTTTAAATATTGTAACTTTCCAATCTTCATTTTAAATTATTGAAAGCTAGATTTTGGAGTTATGGTGACAAAGTCAACATGGTTTGTGGCTTGTTTACTTGATCTTAAATAACTAAGGATTTTTTTCCATATGCCCAAATGTACCTATATGTCTTTGAATGTATGTTAATGATTTTTGATATCCATAATGACTATATGGTCACTTAGATCATCCAAGTGCGCATGGGGATTAGGTATCATCACATGATTAGTAATAAAATAATATATGAATGGAGTAATCATGGTAAAATAAAATTGATAATAGTATATGTAGTTCTATCCACTTGAAATAAATAAAAATTGATAACACTTGGATAGCTAAAGTTATATTATATAGTCAAAATATTGGATTTTCCTTTCTTTCTTTATAGATTTTGTGTTCTAGAGATTCCCATAAATGATGCAAATGTTTGAGTTTCACCCAAATTACTCTAAGATAATCTTGTTTGGATATCTTATAAGATAGAAAAAAGAAGTAAGAGGGTCCTAGAGGTAATCCCAATATAACACCCAGACACTAAAGTCAACAATAAGACTTTGAGAGAGAGAGAGAGAGAGATATAGAGATAATTGAGAGCCTATATTGTGAGGTGAGGTGTGCATACCTTTATTTTATAGTTGAGCTTGAGTTAGTATGCATTGATACGGTGTCTTACACAAGAATAATTCTAGTGAAAAAGGTTTCCTAGTGAGAATGGTCTCCCCTGAGATCATACACTCCCTAGTCCCTTTAGGATACTTTCTAGGTGGTATTGCCTTTTTCCGATAACATAAAGAGCAAGCTCCTTGATTGTATGGAGGTTTAATGTGGCATTAGAGCCCACATGACATTCATGGTATTTATCCTTATCTTAGTAGATTTGTGTTATGGTTTCTTAATAGGTCCAAATCTAATAATATTTAAGATTTGGTATGAGTTTAGATAAATGAAAAAGGAGGAAAAAAAGGGAGGAGATACCTACCAAAGGTTTTATAGGATTGCATTATGACACCAAACTAGATGCATGTCTAGGTTAGTGGATTCACGATGCAATTTCATACAATAAAATATAAATGAATATTATCATGATCTTATCTATCAAATATATTTTTAAAAATTATCCTTATTAGTGAGTGTTTCAAATAAAAAGGATACATTTATGTTTACCCATTCATTTAATATAATAAAGTTTTTTAGTTGTGATATTTTTATACCTTAATCAAGCCTATAAAATAACTTTTATTCATAATTTTAATGAAATGAGAATTATTTAATATATGATTATGTAAAATTATATAAAACAATAAAGGTTTTAGCATGATATTGTCCTTTTCACTTTAAAAAATTACTTGTAGCAATAAATTATTATAAAATATTAATAAAATAAGAAAATATTATATTCATATATAGCTACACATGTTTGGACATGCCTTGATATGCTTAGTTCTCTCATTTGGCTAAATAAGATGACCTTAAAAAATAAAATTTTAAAAAGTAAGAAAAAAGGTAATGTTACGAAGAAATAAGGATAATGATTGAGAAATAAAGTAAATAAAATAATATATAACTTTAAAAAAGATAATAATTAAAAAAATAATTAAAAAAATAAACTTATTAGGTAACTAAATTCTTATATCACGTTAAATAAGGTAAAAAAAATATTTTGAATAAAAGTAACTAAACTAAGGTTTAAATCTAATAAAAGTTAAGTGAAAAAATAAAGCCGTCAAAAGTTTAGAAAAAGAGGATAATAATGTGATGGAATGAGAGTTATACTTGAAACTAAAAAAAATTAAGGATATACTTTTTTGATGAAAAGACACAAAGTAATAATTAAGAAACATAGATAATAAAAAAAGATGAAATTATCAGGTAGTAAAAAATTCTATTTCACAATAAATGAGGTGAAAACATAATGATTTTTCCATGTTTTTCTTTTCCCACCCCTTTTTTTGGCGCAATCCGAACGCATCCTCTTACGTAGCAAATACACGTGGAAGAGAAATTCGAGGAAAAAGTCGAAAAACCGTGCGTGACCGTCTCGTGGGTGGATTTCACCCCTTCCCTTCTCCACCATGATATTCTCGGTGATGTGATCCATTGATGGTGAGCTGAGCCTAGAAACAGCTTTTGACTAGCGTGTAGGTTGGTGTGATTCATCAGGAAATTGAAGGTGGTGGGTCCTTCTCACCTCTAAAGCATGCATATAGTCAGGATCAAATGTACGAAATTGACACCATGCTAGCTAGCCATTATTCCCTGGCCATTATTTCAAAAGACCCGACGATTCTCCTCTCCATCTTCTTTAACCATTATTCTATGTTTGAGTCTTTGGTTTTTGTCAAGTAAACTAGATTAGTTTAGTAATCAAAATCTAACTTTTGAAATATGCTGGCTCAACTCTCAACGACACCATCTAGACTCAATCGATTGCACCCATAGATTGAGAATTTTGAGCATGCCGAAGGATAATCCATTGAGTGATTCTGTGTTTGATTGGGTCTAAAAGCGTGTATAGTTCTTATATGATGGAAATATAAAATGCTAAAAGCATCTGTAGATATAACTATACTTTTATATGCAATTATAAATATATTAGCAAATATGACTGTAATATTATTAAAATTTATGATTATTTCAATTTTGTTAATGTCTATCATAATGGGTAATTTAGAAATTATTAAAAATATAACATTTATTTTATAGTGTTGTCATGTTTGCTAATGAAATTAGTGTAATTATAAAATTTTTGCAAAGTAATAAGTATATTTATTAATATACTAATTAATAAATCCAATTCAGTGGCGATGCAGCCACGGTCCGACCTAAGTCAAAGCCCCTTATCTACACAATAAAGTGGGTGTGCCCACAACATCGACAGCATTGCCGAAAAATGGCTAGTGTTTGGCAGTAGCATCTTGTCACATCGATATATTCATTACAGCCGGCCACATGCCTGCTGTGGAGGATTTGGTGCTTACATGTACGGCGAATGCAGTTCAAAATGATGAATAGACATGGCTAAAGAAATAGGATTTGTTTTGTCAAGCACCCATTTCCTAACCTATAATTACCACTCAAACTCAATATAATAACATCTTGGTGATGTTATAAACTTCCTTTGGACAACAACAGCGAAAGTTGCAATTTACTTTGCACCTGAATCATAGTTAATTGGCATGTTTTGCAACAATAAGTGGACTTTGCATATGATGATAAACGCCACCGGTGCAAATCTTCCCATCCTTTACCAATTGAATTCCAGATAGAATGATGGCTAGTACCAGTCTTCACATATGGAAGTGCTGTAACATTTGGTCAAGAGTGCAAATATTACTCCTTTAGAAATATTCTTGCTTGCGAGATTACGTGAAGAAAGAAGAAACGCAAAAAAAAAAAAAAAAAAAAAGAGGAAAAAAGAAAGAGCTAAAAAAAGGAAAAGAGGATGAGAGCTAAGATAAAAATCCAAATCAAAGAGAAAATGCAAAAAGAAAAGGAAAGTACAATGAATGAAGGAGAAATGTTAAATCTCTCTTTTTGAGATTAGTTAATTGCAGGTAGTTACTAAAATTATCAATTTTTCAATAGTCAAATTACCCTTTTCTATTTTCAAATTTACCATTATCTTGTGAGATGGGTAATCTTCTACCTATAACGCTATCATTGTCCATGAGCAATCTTGAGGTTTTTCAAAATTTGAGAGGATCAATTACCCTCCCTCAAATACATGTGGACCCGCCCTAAGTCCTACGATTGAAAATAAAATAATAATAATAAAAAAAAATTGTAGACGGCCCACAAAATATTTTTGTAGATATTGGGTTCTTGATTGCTTAAGAAGGTATTGTCCGAACCTTACACCCCACTTATAAAAATCGCATGTTATTATTCTACACATTGGTTGGATCAGCTACTTTTAAGGAAACCGACCGCCTTAAAGTGAGTCCTATAAGGTGGTTGTAGTCCACTAAAGTAGTGAGGACAGCACATTTCATAACTGCCCTATGACTAGGCGGCCCCCAATCATATCTAGTTTAAGTAATCGGCTGCATTCCTACCGTACAGATGCTCCATCGTGGCCACTAAAAGCACGATAGTTACCACCACCACCACCCTCTAAGATACGCCGGTGGGTGGCTTTTTCCACCCGTCTTCTCACCTTCATAGGAGCCTGCTTTTGCACTCAAGATGCAAAAGCAAAAGCAAAGGAGAAGGGAAAAGGAAAAGAAATGAAAGAAAGCAAAATGCCATGGAAATGGAAGGAGGGGGAGGGATTGGATTCCTCATTTCACCATCTCTCTCTTCTTCTTTCTTTCCATGATTACTCCCATCAACCCCAACAGTAGTGGGGCCACAACCTTTTTTAAACATACCCAAATCACATTGTCACCAACACCCAGCATCGACCCTCAAAAAGAAAGAAAGAAAGAAAGAAACCCAAAACTGTGGTGATCAATCATCTCACAATTGTATGAACGATTAATTGTTAATGGACCACAAATGAAGGTTTCTGATGGGAATTAAGAAGAATGGTGGCAAATATGACTTTTATGTTCTGAAATTTAACCCATTTCTCTATTTTGTTTTTGAGCATCAATTTGGTAGTCA
>JAYJMB010055952.1:0-27716 GCA_036873735.1 Pouteria campechiana | reverse complement strand
GGGGGGTGCAGTAATAGTCCACAATGTTTTTTGATAGAAGAAAGGTTACATTTATAAAGGTCTTATAGTAAGAGAAAAAAAGAAGAGGAACGATGAAAAGAGAAATGGAACAAAAGAATATGTGTTGTGAAAAGAATCAAAATAATTTTTATTTTCAATGATGTTTTCATTTGATTGCACTTGCTTGTGTACATTCAGAAAATTGCATATTCACATCCTAGACTATAAGTGGTCCTAATTACATCTTCACAATGGAAGAAAACCCTTGATTAAAAAAAAGTACTATGCATTTAGAAACCCAAAATAAAACACTTTCTCTCTCAAATAAATGTGTGTTATCTTTGGGGTCACTGAGAACATTGTGATGGCTTAAAATTCAGTAGATCACCTCAAGCCAATGGACAAAGAGGATGAAACGACTCTAGACTAAATTGCTAGATTCTAGATCAACCTAAACAAAGAGTATTTTTGACCCAATTAATTATCCCGGAAGGAATTAAGACTAGGTCACCTCTTTTGTATTTAAACTTGATAGAGAACAAGAAGAAAATAGGTTGCTCATCTCTCCTTATGACCTTAGGAAACTTACAAAGGATTGGTGACTTTGACTTAGTCACAATGGGAATCGATTCGATAACTCGACTATCTCATATTTCAGAGAGAAGCCTAGGAAGAATGGAACCAGGTATGCTGGACATTTTTGACTTAGTGAGGGCTCAACTCTCTCAAATACCCATGAGAAGCTTAGGAAGAGTGGGACCAAGTAGACTGGGTTTAGCTTAGCTCTCTCAATTAAGCTAAGACTAGGCAGACTAGGTTTAGCTCAACTCTATCAACTACCTATGAGAAGTTTAGGAAGCTAAGACTAGGCAGACTAGGTTTAGCTCAACTCTATCAATTACCTATGAGAAGCTTAAGAAGATTGGGATCAAGTAAACTAGATTTAGCTCAGCTCCCTCAAGTACCCATGAAAAGATTAGGAAAAGTAGGAATAGGTAGACTGGGTTTAACTTATTGAAGTTGTTTTGCCAGGATTTGACTTAGTGACTCAATCCTAGAATTAGACTATTGGGTGGTTAGATGAGTGGTGTTTTTCAATATCCCATGGAAAACTGAAAGTGGGCTATCTCTACTATTTGACCTACGAGAGACTGTAGAGACAGGTTGCATGAATTAAGCTTAATTACACTTTAAGTTAATCAAGCCTAATCATGATTAGTACTAATGATTATGACTAGTACTAATGACAGTCCCTAATTTGTTTAAGACAGTGGGTAGGGTGCATATCATTATCTTCCTAATCATATGAGTTATTTTCTAAAGCAACTCTACCATTGACTCTAAAGGTCGGGACCTTTCGTATTGCAAGGCTCCTTCGGCCCCTCTAAACATTACAATTCTATAGTAGCACTTTTTCAGAGCCTCTGAAGGTCAAGCTTTTGTTAGTAACATGGGGTTGCATTAGATTTTAGTGCCTCTAAAGTCCTATTTTAGACCATTTGAACTCTAAAATGGACTTAGCTTCATTCTAGGATTACTTTTCAGGTTGTTTGAAGCTGGCCTTTCGATGTATTGAGACCTTTTTTGGATGTTATTATCCAAAACAATTATAATTTCTTTTGTGTCCATTTGAAACACCTTTGAACATTTTCCAAAGGCCTTGTGAACTTCTTCTAAAGTTTGAAATGCAGCCTTAAGAACTTCTGAAATCCCTCTGAAGTTCGAAACACAAAATTTCTAAACTTTGATTGATGTTCAAAATGTGTTTCTTTTGGAATTCTTGAACCTTGTTTGAAGTTCAAAACATTTCTCCTCTGGAATCCAGCAGGCGGCTGTCACCTTTAGGATTTTTGAACTTACCTAAAGTTCGAAATGCATCTTCTCTAAGACCTTGTAGGAGGTACCGCACGGGGCTGCCATATCAACTGCCACCTCAACCTGTAGGGATGTCTTTCCTATGGAGATTCTACATGCACTAGTTATTTTTTCCAGTGTGGAGCCTGCTTGCATAGGTTCAATAATGCTTTTTGGGTGGAGATTCTGCCTGCATAGGTTAGTTTACAATGGGGAGCTTGCCTCCGTGGGTTTCAACTACGCTTCTTAGTGAGGAATCCACCTGTGTAGAATGATTTCCTATAGAGGGCCTACCTACATGGATTTACTAATTCAATTTGTGCATGTTTACTCATTCTACCTATGTAGATTCGACTGCAGTTGGAGGTTCCACCTATGTGGGTTTTCACCTATTCCGCCTGTGAGGGTTCAGCCATTCCGCTTGCACTGGTTTGTTCATTTTTTTTGTGTAAACTTTATTTTTGTTGGAATGTTCAATTCTTAAAAATTCCAGCACCAGCACGTTAATAACCCAACAAATACCCCCCCCCCCCCCCAGTGGTTTTTAGCATGGGAAATCATTTCATTTAACTTGAAATGAGAGAGGTAATGACCGCTGGCAATCAATCGAGCTGGCTAGTAGTAGTAATTTGAAGCATTAGTCTCATTTTGACTTATGTGTTGACTTTTTAAAATTAAAGTTGTTGTCTGTTTCTCCATTTGGAAAGTCTATTGCAAACTTTTTCTGCATCTTTCCAGTTTTGAATTCATTTTTGAATTAAAGCTACACACAACAACTTTCTTCTCCTTTATAAACTCATCTTCTTTCTCCATTTTGTACTAAAATAGAGATAAGTATCCACATTTCAGAAAGTTATCGTTCTTCACCCATTTAGACGAGTTCTGGTTAGAACTAACAAAAAAACTTTCTATCTATTCGAAGAGAAGGAGGAGAGGCTTGTCTTGCTAAGATTCTGTCTTCTCTTTCCATGCCTGCTATCTTTAGCAGTGATGGATTCCAATACTAGAGAAGTATCCTCACCACTTGTGGGTTCATTGAGCTTTGTAGACTGTGGTGACTCTCCTGTCAGAGTAGATGAGTCAAGCCATGTCCCTTGTGATACTGGTTTACATTCCATGATAGGTCATAGCATTGATGACATGGAAACATGGCACACTCCACGATTTCTATTCCAAACCCCCCATTACTGCAGCTGCTCCTCGACTTGGTGCCATTTCTAAACAAGCTATAAGGGTGTTAGAAGATGGTTTAGATGAAGGAGAAATTGTCATTGCAGCATGACACCCATTACAATGGAAGTAGAAGAAGCAAAAGCAAGGTGGTGATTCTTGAATTCAAAATAGAATTCGCTATTATCATATTAAAGAATCTAACAAAGGGCATTTTATCTGGCTAAATGTAGAGGTTTCATGGTAAAAGCTCCTTATTGTTGAAAGTGATAAACCGAGTCATGCTCCCATAAGACATTTTTTCATGGAGGATATGGAAAGTCGAGATTTCCTTTGGTCTCCATTCCCAAATGTCTTTCGTGCATAGAAAAGATGTTAAGAGTACTTACTTATCTACTAATGCCTTTGCTCATTATGATGAGAAGGAAAACTTTGATGGCTACTTCTTATCACCTGTTAAAGAGATGTTGGATCCTCACAAATATACCGTGGAGACTCCTCGCTAGAGGAAATGATAGTTCCGAATTACAAGTTCGTTTGTGATAGTGAAAGAGGGAGGTTCAAAGGCAACTTGCCAAAGAACAACTTCTTCAGACCTTAGGTAGAGCACATTGTAATGACTCAAGAAACTCTTCACCAAGCTGGTATTTATGATACCATCCTTTGTATGTGTAGCCCATTCCATAGGCATGGAAGCTATCTGTGGCTTCCTTCAATTTTGGTCTCCAGCAGCCAACTCGTTCCATTTTCCTTATGGTGAAATGAGTATCACACTATGGGATCTTATTGTTATTTGTGGGTTTCCTATCATTGGAGAGCCTTTTGACTTGTACTCCCACCAAATGAAAACCTCAAAAAGAACAGTTTGGGGTTCCACATTCTAAACATAATGAGCAAATTAAGACTATTTGGCACCAAATTCTTATTAGTAGGTTGGGTTTTTTTTTTGGAAGGAGTTTTTATCCAAAGGCCCAAGCGAAGGAGATGCCAATATTTGAAGATTGGGCCACATGGAACATCTGGGTTGATGAAGATTTTCTAAAATGTATTGCTCCAAAAGAGGAGTTGGTCTTATTTTTAATTTTATGGCTTTCGATAATCATCTATTAGTCATTAGCTCATGACCACTACATTAATTCTTTGTGTCTAACTCCAGCTATCTAGCTTGCACAAGGTAAAAGGTTAGCCATTACTCCTTGCATATTGTAAGACATCTACCGCAGGCTTGGCGAAATGGTCATGCATCCTTCTAGACCAGTTTTGTGTAACACTTACTTCCCAACTCATGTTTTCATGGCTTGATTGGGACTCCACTTCCCTTGGATTTACAAGTTGAATCACTAACATAGTTTCCTGGTAAAAGTATCCTATTGAAAATTTTATGAATGTCGCTTTTAGGAATGTGACATTCGATGAAGTGACTGATTCATTGTTGAAGCTACATAAGTTTTTCCAAGAAATGTTCTTGCTTGCTCCAGTCAGTAGTCCTATAGTGTTTGAAGTGAAGCGTACAGATGACACCTTCAAAAAAACTGATGAGTTTATCATTTCCTTGCAAGGTTGCTTGCTTCCTCTTTTGGGATGGCTTTAAATTCTAGGTAAAGTCGTACTTCCCATATCGATTTGCCAGGCAATTTGGCTATGACCAAGACATGCTGGGTCACATCATATTTATATCACAAGAGGAGTGTGAAATAGGGATGTGCCTAGCTTAGTGGTATCCACTATCAGTCAAGTTTACTGCTACATTTCATGACTATGACATCTTCTTGCCTGGTTTGACCCAAAAAGTTCATATAATCAAGGACTATGCTTGGTAATATAGTATCACTGGGGGTAAAATTAATAGGGAGATGCCTCCAAATTGTAGCCAGACTATTTACCATCCATTGATATCTTCCTTCAAGATTGACATGAGTGAGGTGCTCTTCTTAGAGATACAAAGAGCCATGGACTTTGAAAGGATAGCCACTTTTCCACAACTGATCTTGTGCCTAGATGATGTCATCCTCGCCAGAACATCTATTATATTGATCATAGTTGTATCGGGTGGTGGGGTTATGGTAGGCATATATACCCTACAAAAGAAGATATTAAAGAGGAGACAATGATCCCTGAGTAGACCCCTTATGTTCCTCTAACTTATGCCAAGCAAACTGCACCAATTGGTATGATTTCTCCTTTCTTTCAATTTGTCTTTTCTCATATTTCATTATGTTGTGTAGTTCAGGTATGTTACTTTCAAGGAAGAAGTTCACTGAAGTAGAGGCTAATGCAAAAGCCAGGTTAGCATAGTACTTGGCAGATTATACTCTAATACAATTTTGTGATAAAGCCCCTCAAGCTTTAGTTCCTTTGAGAATTCCTAGACCTCAAAAGAGAGGAACTTCATTTGGTAATGTTATTGTATACCAAAGTAAGAAGGCAAAGATAAGCAATATAGCACTTGATCCCATGCATTCAAGAGTAACCAAGAGTGCGATTTCTAGGCCATCACACTTAGAAACCGTTTCACATCCTGAACCAACTTTTCCAACTCCATTATCTCCTCCACATGTTGCTGAATCTAAACAGATTTTGAAAGGGAGAATGTAGAGGCTATCTCTCCTAAGATAGTCTTCAAGTGGAACCACACACAGATCAGACAAAGATGGTGGCTTATACTATTGATGCGGCAGTAGATACACTAGTTGATAATCAAAGGCATTTGTCCACAGATTCCTTTGATTTTCAAGGGTCCATTGTCTTATTCACTGATATACCCATTGTTCTTTCTCTATTATCCTCACATCTTCTTCACATAAAGGAGTCCCTTCCTAGAGAGGAGATTACTTAGAGTACTATTGCTAAGAGTACTATTGCTACAATTGATCCTAAAGATAATATACAACAGGTAGGGGACCCAATTATAGGAAAGGCCAATTCTGACTTAGACAAGGGTCATCCTTTTGCTAAAGTAGCCATGGGGAATGGTTTCAATGTTGATGATAATCTATCAGAAAGCAACACACATGAAGCTACCTCCGATGCTGATGGCCACCATATTGTGGGTGAAGCTTGTGATGGAGAAGAAATTACTTCAGCAAAGGTCCCTTGTGATGGTGTCACCGTTATTATTGCTCTCTTGGATGATACCCATCAAGTGAATGACAGAGTTATGATAGAGGCTCTATTATGCTTAGATGAGAGTGGCCCATCTATTGAGGTTTCAAGTGGAAATCAACTAGAAGAGAGCACAAACACAGTTGTGTTAGGTCCCTTAAGCTTGGCTTAACCCAAGAGGGGAGAAGTGAATTGGGTTTATAAAAATTTATTTTTTAACCCCTATTTGATTACTTTCCTTGTTTTTATGCTAGTGTGCAAGTTGTAATGAAATAAGTAACAAAGTAGTAAAGAGCAAGAACATAAAGCAATCACATATAGAAAACACACAATATTTTTTATAGTGGTTCGGGCAATTGTCCCTAGTTCACTCTTCTAAGAGCACACTCCTTGTACCATTTGTTTTACTAGATCTCTTTGGTGAAAATACAAATAGTGCACCAAACACTCTTTAAGATTCCAGCTCTAGGTGTCATAATAAACTAACAAGTTGTTCATGAGACACACTCCAATGAATATACACTTATTCTTCTTTATTCCAGCTCTAGGGGGCATAAACTTTGTGCCTCTATACTCTTCTAGATTCTAGCTTTAGGGGGCACAAACAAATCAACAAGCTATCTGTGAGACACACTCCAATCTTGCTCTTCTTGAGCTTGGTCTCCTTTAAAAATCTCAAGGAATACATACAAATATTAGAAGAAAAGTTTACATTTTAAGCGTGCTTCTTGTTTAGCAGTGGAGAAGTTTTGAATGTTGCTCTTTATGTTACAAAGAATCTTCCCTTAAGTGTATCAAAGAAGTAGGCCTTGAATGTAGATTAAAAAATTGAAGCTCTTGAATAATGTTTGAAGGTTTAAGCTCTTGGCCTAGAGTTGTGAAGATTTGTAGAAGATTAAGTCTCAATAGATGACTTCTTCAACCTTTGAAATGTTCCAATACTTCTCCTTAAATAGATGTTCCAAAAACTTGACCATTGGAGGAAGTTGGTGTTGGTTCTCATAGGATGCCTTAACCCAAGAGGAGAGAAGTGAATTGGGTTTATAAAAATTTATTTCTTAACCCCTGTAAAATTAATTTCCCTCTTTTGTGCATGTGTGTTATGCAATATAAGATAAATAATAAAGTAGTAAAGTAGTAAAGTGTAAGGAAAGTAATCAAACACATACATATAACACAATATTTTTATATTGGTTCGGGCATCTTCTCCATTCCACTCTTCTAACAACACAGTCTCCTTATTCCTTGGGTTTGACTATATCACATATAATGAAATGCAGGTTGATTTTCCCAAGTTCATAAAAAACTCACTGGTTTCAAAGGTCACTAGCAAACTTGATTGTTACCGAACTCACCACCAACTAACTATACAATGTGGTTTTATTGAGTTCACCACTGATTTCAAAGGTCACTAGCAAACTTGATGTTTTTACCAAGCTTACCACCAACTCATATAATGTGGTTCTCCCGAGCTCATTACAAACTCACTGGTTTCAAAGATCACCAACAAACTTGATGGTGTTTTAGAGCTCACCACTAACTCTCTGGTTTTCAAGTTAACTAGTATACTTATACACTTTTACACAATATTTAATTTAAGTGTTAGGGAAGACTTGATCTTTTAGCTCCTCCTTGTAATATAAGAGATCTTCCCATAATCTAAAGAAGAAGGCTTTAAGATTTTGAAATTTGAAGCTCTTGAATGAATATTTGAAGGTTTAAGCTCTTGGCCATAGGTGAAAGGATTTGTAGAATATTTGAGCTGTTTGAAAAATATTCCTTCTCCCTTTTTTGAGTCATCCAACTTATCTCCTTAACTAGTTCTTCAAAAACTTTGACCATTGTAGAGGAATGGGTTGGATGGGATGCAGGATCGAGATCAACATTGAATGTAGAGGACCATTGTGATTTCTTCCCATTGGAGTGCATTGCTTCTAACTTGTTCCACTCTACTGCAACATTGTTCTTTTATAGAGAGTAAGATAGGTTGTTTGAAATGTTCTTCTATTCTTAGCTATCACAGTTGGAAAGGCTACAACACCATTTGTTGCCAAAAATTATGACTGAATGATTCTGCATGCCAAAAGCACAAGCACAGATGTCATTTTGATGCTTTGGGTTAATTGCTAGTCACATAACGATTAACATCGGGCAAGGACATGACTTTCAATTGTACGTATTCATCCGGGGTTATTCTCAGACAAAATCTCTCTCTCTCTCTGGTTATACTCATCAAACGAAGTTTCTTCTCTTTGGCATTTGTCTGAAGTTAATAAACTATTTGAACTATCACTTTGTCCCGAGTTAGTTTCAAACAAACTTTTTTTAGTTTTTCTCAATTGGACAAAGTTTCTTCATTTTTCGTTGTCCAATACTTCATCGAATTTACCCGAAGTAAGTTTTAGACAAACTCACTAAACTATTACTTTGTCTTTAGCTCATCTTTATCTTTTGCATTAAGGCAATTGTCTTAATACTTAGGATGGAGTTTTTTCTCTTTAAGTGCATTTGTTCAAGCTTTCAGTGATTCAAACATAATTCATATTTACTTCTTAGCTTTTGTTAGTCAAACAAAGTCTTCTCTTTTATATTTTTCCAAGTTCCTAGTGAGAATGCTCCTTCTAGCTTAGTCTCGGATGAATTTTGGCTTGGTCATTCTGGATTGTTCGAGGTCATATGTTCAAATAGAGTTTCTGCTTTTTTGTTACCTTGACTTTGTCTTGAGCTGGCTTCTTCTTTGCTTTGCATTTGTCCAAAGAAGTTTCTCTGAGCTGAATTAGATAAAAATCAAATACATTGACTCTTTAAAGTATGTTTTGATGGCTCTATCTTCTTCTTTCATTTCTCTCAAAACACAACGTTCTTCATTTAGTGACATGAAACTTTCTAAAATATGGTAGATGGTTAGCTACAATCTTGCACTTGAAGATTTCTGCACTTGCCACTTTTGTAGCTTTGAAATGATATCATTATAATATATTTATCCACAAGAGTTTTGCATAAGTAGTAGAATCATGGATGAATGTTTTAAACCATATTCTCATTTTGAGCACATCTTTCTTCTGCAAACCTAATGATGTAACGTTGAAGCATAGTTTTGAGCAGACTTATATATGTAATCCAACGTATGATGATCACAGTTAAAGTGTACTATGGAATATAACATTTAATGTAAATAACTTGTATATGATGGTCATGAATTCATTTCAAGGATAACAACTTGCAATTTAGATCAACATAAATTTTAAGACGAACCTAGCTATTATCAAGAGATATTCTAATAACTTTTCTAAATAAGTTTTCTTGTCATCAAAATCATACCTAGTAATCCTAATAGTTAGGTTGTAAAATTTGGCTTTGCAATATTCAAATTTTTGACTGTTGGACATCGGTAGGCGATACTGCAAGTAGTTGTGGCATTCAGCTATGCTCTAGGCGATATGGCAAGTGGTAGGATGAACTAGTTGTGGTTGATTTTTTTGGCAAAGCTCCTAAACGGATGTTATTGTCCATTTGCAGGAGGTATGCGATATCGGTTGCGCTCTCCAGGTGATATGTGCAAGCGGTATTGGAATACCATGCGGTATGCTGCTTCATTGCTTCATATGGTCTGAAGTGCTTCATATGGTCTGAAAAATTGGCAGGGCGGTAGGCGTAGGCAATTGTGATATGTGGCTATGGTTCTGCACTTAGAAATTTCTGAACTTTTGTCATTTTGTTAATTTAATACTTTTCATCATATTTTTATTGTAAATCATAATATAATTATCTACATATAATATGCATAAGTTATGGAACATGGATATCCTTTAAATCATCGTGTTTATATAAGAACAAATCTCCTTCAAGCATAATTCTTCTTGAATAAAAATATATTTCTATGAAGCACAATTGCATATGATCCAAAGCATTATGAAATGATAAACAAGGTTGAAGGTAATATGGATCATAATGATTTCTTTTAAAAAAACATTTAATCTTATATCAAGTAAAAAAAATATGTATATGCTTGCACCAATGATATCCCAATAATATACTTATACTCCAAGCATATATGTATACATTTCAAGCTTCCTAAACTTAAAGCATCATTAGTATAAATTAAGTCAAAGACAATTTTTGTTATCATCAAAATCATACACATAATCCTAACAGTCTCCCCTTTTTTATGATAAAAAAACTTGAAGACTTGTGGCATTTAAGAAATGTGCTAATGATATAATAATAAACTCCCCCTAACTAATTGGAATATACAAGAATTTTGGGCTTGATACTATTGACATGAAAGACAAGTCAGGACATTTGATACTATTTTTCTCCCTAAGATACAAGTAATGAAAACTTCTCTTATGAATGTCTTCTCCCCCTTTTTGTATGTTCAAACAACTTCTCCCCCTTTTTGTATAGAAGTTATAAATCACAAGAGGCATAAGTCATTCTTCCCCAATCTTCTTTTTCTAAACAAGTCTTCCAAAACAAGTCTTCTAATTTTTCTAATTTTCCTTTTTGATTTTCTTACAAGAAAGTTTTTGTCTTTCTCATATACAAAACAAGTCTTCTTATTCTCTCCCCATTATTGTCAGAATAAAAAGGTACATTATATGGGAAGGGTTCTTGTTGGGTTTCTTGGCATATGAAGGGGTCACTTCCTCCCCTATATATGTAAAAGATAGAACATTTAAGCAAAACCATGAACATGAAGAAAATTTGCAATTAGATAGAGTGCATGCATGTCATGGGCAACATTCAAACATTGAATAATTCTCTTTGAAACCCCAAGATTATTGCCAATGGAATTTGTGGAAATATGAAATACTATTTATCTACTCCTTTGTTGATTTATAAAAGGAATATGTTTTACAAATAAATCTACCATTTGAACATTAATTCCAAGCAAGCAATCAAAACATAGATGAGGGTTATCTACTTCCCCCATTTTGGCAATCACAATGATGAATTTCATAGCATAGTTCATTGCAAAAGTCACCTCATCAAAATCAAATTAAGATATATCATTTCAAGAAATCTCATACATTTAATCAAATTTCATAGAGAGAATACATATGAAACCTCATTACATGTGCTCTCATGAAATTTTCACAAAACATATCCTTTTCTTTTTACATTTTCTCCCCAAAACATACAAATCACAAAAGAAAATGCTAAAATTTCCTAAGGAGAGGTGTGAGGATCTATAGAGGGCATAGATGTAGTAGGCTTCCCCTGAGTGCTAGCCTCTATAGGAATAAGCTCCTTCATTGTGAATGTTGGCTTCGGATCTTTAGTAGTGTGTGTGGGTGGAGTAGGATCATTTACAGATATAGAGTATGTAATGCTGAGATGAGTGCATCTAGCTTCTTTTCTAGTTTCTCTTGCACTCAATCTAATTTCTCCCACTTCTTTCCTTAATTCCTCCACTTCTAGTGATAGCATTGTATATGAAGAAGATCTAGGGATAGAGGCTTCCAGTGAAGCCCTAGAAGGTGATGAATTTCTCTCTGCAGTGGGACAGTCTATCATTTGCTTACTCTCTTCCTTCCATCTCCTCCTCCTCTTGGGGGAATACTACTTCCCATTCTTTTTTCATCTCTCTCTCTCTCTCTCTCTCTCTCTTTGTCTCTCATTTTTCTCTTCAATCTCTGCTAGATAATTAAAAATTTTGATCTTCATTCTCTTTAATAGGGTAGCTCCTACCCAATCCTTTTTGAGTAAAGATACATGTAGGCATGATTCTCCAAGTTTAGGAATTTGAAAATCCTCAAAGATCCTTGTCAATCATACTCCATGTGGCACTACATGATCTTTCATCTGAGGCACATATCCAAAAGCAGTGAACTTGAGTTTTGGGAGGCTAACTTTTTGATAGGTATATATTTTTCATAAAATTCTTGCCTCATTAGCTTGCTCTATTCCTCCAAGCTTAGGCATGACCATATTTTCCAATACTTTCCTGAGTATCTTGAGCTCTATGGTGATGTCCTTAGTTCTCATGTATGTGTGGGTAGAAGTGTACATGGTGCCAGTGGATAAATTATTGAAAATTTCTTCCTTCTTTATCCCATCTTAATCCTTATCTTTTGGCAAACCCAAAATCTCTTTTAGGTGACCTTCGGGGGACAACAAGTGTGTTCCAAAATGTATTTCAACTCCCTTCACCATGGATTCATAAGAACTAGGTATCCAATTAAAATAGAATATGAGGACTATCTCTCTATAACTAGGTGCCTCATAGTCTATTAGCTCAATCCATCCTTGATAATTCAACATGGCACAAATATCCGACTTACATTTATCAAGGAATCCCAAATCAATTTTCTTCTGAATGTGCAATAGCCGAACTAGCATTGATGTATAAAATTTAAACTTCTTATTTCCTTGACCAAAAAAATATGTAAGCAAGTCTCTAGGCTAAAACTTGGTAGTGGGAACTTTCCTTCCATCTACTTCTTCTGGAAGGGATTTCAAGTTAAATAATTTTTCCGCTTCTTCATTTTTGCCAACTTCCTCTTCACCTTCTCTTTCATTCTCATTCATAATGGGAGAAGAGGGATTACCTGTGGATTCACTTGCAAAGCAAACCTGTCTTAATTGACGAAAAGATCTAGATGTGGAGGCATGGGACGTTAAAGCTTCTCCTCTAGTTCTAGGTCTTTTGATTCCTCTTTGGGGTTTTGGAGACAATGACTTTAGGTGCCATTAGGGTATAAGGAATTAAATTGAAAGGATAAAAATCTAGAGAAATGAAATTTTTTGGATGGTTAGGGGTATTTGATAAGCTCATATTTATCATATTTTAATAACTAAATTCACATTATTTGGATCCTCAATTTATGTAATTTTACTATTTTTTATTACATATTGCACTTAATGGAGTTAGTTTCTATTTAAGGTGTTAAAACTGTTAAAGATGACAAAATACATTACTTGTAGTCAATTTTTAGCATATATGGATGTTGATTTGGAAAAAATGTTTGACATGAAAGATGTATCCCTTAAAATTATCTATCCAACAAATCATGAATCATATGATTTTGATATCAAATAAGAAAGTTATGGCTAAAATACTAAAAATTTTCTGATATGAAAAGAGTTTGGGCACCGCAGTGCCCAAGCTACTGGAATTTGGATGTTTTGGGACAAAGTTTGGGCACCCCAGTGCCCATCAGTGTAGAAAGTTAACATATTTAGAAGTTTTTATAATTTTTCTACAAGTTGCAATTCTAATACAAAAAGGGGTCAAACCAAACCCTAATTTAGGTTCTTTAAGAAGGGTTACATGTCAAAAACAAAGAGGAGGCAAATAAAGTTATGTGCAAGAAAAAGAAGGGAGCAAGAGAGAGATTTCAAGTTCTGCAACATGCATATTTTGAAGAGTTTTCTTTTTATTTTTAGCATGAACTAATTTCTTTTTTGAGGGTGAATGTGTAATCCTCATGATTATTCTATGTTAAATAGGGATTGTTGGTTGATTAATTCAATTTTCTCTTGTTTCATTCATTGTGTTTATTGCAATCATTTGATTTATTAAATTGCTTAATCACCAATTTTATGAATTAAACTGATTGTCTGAGAACATGATTATGATACACATCTTATGCTAAACCATGTATGAAATCTCTAGAATGAATGGATAAGTGATTATGGTACATACCTTATGTTAAACTAATTTATTTGGTTCATTAAAGTTCTTCTGATCTTAATGGGTTTTCACCTCAATTATGTTACACACCATAGGTAATTAGAAGGGTGAAAATACTTGATTTATACCTACACACCTAAGAGTAATAATCATATATTGGATAGAATGAACCCAAGATAATGATTTGACACCAACATCCATTTAGTTGTGAAATCGGATCCCTAGACTCTTGCAACCTAAGAATCTCTTTTACATTACTCATTGCCATTATCTTTGTTATCTTTCTTAACCTTATACTATGATTTACTTAGCTTCACTTCATTTTATTAATTTAGAATATTTTATTTTTAGTAACTAGAGATATTTGAATTAGTTTAATCAATTCTCTATGGGATCAACCCTTGCTTTGCACACTATACTGCTATACACTAATGCACTTGCAAGGAATTAAAATTTGACCATCACGAATCACAGGCACAACAGTTTTTCTATCACAAGAGGCTAGGAAATGGGAACAATATAGAAATGAACTTGAATCAATGAGCTAAATAAAACCTTTTGAAATGGCTCCCAGAAATAGATTTTCTTAGTGTTTTCTGATTTTCAATTTCTAGCCTATTCTACCACATTAAATCACTTAATACCTTTTTATTTAATCATGTATGAAAGCAATCAATTTTTGGCATGATATCGAACAAATCAATTAAGTAACATCAACACATCATCTTATATGCAATAAGTGCTTAACATGCCAATCATACATCATTTGAGTTTTCTCATTATATTATTTGAACTTAAGCATACTCAAACATTTTTGCACACATCATAGTCATGAATGATAAGAATAATGCATCAGATGAAATAATTCATCATATGAGCATAAATTTCAAGAATTTTTCAAGATTTAAGTTATTTTCTTAATTATTTTAATCTCCATAGCTCAAGCCTTAGTGATGATTACAGAAGGTCTGACTAAGAATGGAATACCTATTCTTGACCTTAAACTGTGAAGTTTCCCAAATAGGTTTTACTTATGCCTTGGGACTGTAATGATATTAAGGATTAATCATTTTACACATTAACTTAAGTTTTCAAAATGATTTAGCTCAAATTAAAGAACTCATATCCAAATACAAGGTAGTTAAATGTTGACTTAGAAACATCAAGAATATATAACAATGAAAAGCATATGTTACATGTACTTATCAATCAAACATATCAAGTTTATCAAACTTATCTCCTTTGTCACTCTATAACTTAATTCTTAGAGTTGAGCACATAATTGATGATGTCAATCTTGACTTTTCATTTAGGGTATATTGATCTTTCTTCAACTTGAAGTTGTATAGTAAGAAGATGATCTTGATTTCTCATCATTCTCCTTCTTCCATACGGTCATTTCAATCTTTTCCTGTGTACACTTAAGAAATTATTGCACTTTTGTTTATTAGTAATTAAAACAAATTTGGGCTTATGTAGCAATTTAATTAGTGCAATTTCTCTGTAGTACAAAATAGTATGCTTTTGATGGTATTAAGGCATGTCATTAAACTAATGCAGATTCTTTTGAAAGCTGTATACCATGACAAACACTATGGTTTAATCATAGACAACATTGAATTCTTTAGGCTAGCATATTTATGAATTATATCATGAAGATGAGAACTAACTTCTTTGAAAGCTTCCAATTTCCATATGCTAGATCAATCAACTTTCATCAATAATTGAATCAAATATGATTTTTCAATCAATTTGAGCATAATCAATCATTTTTATATTTTTTCATGATCAAACATTATTTTAAAGTTTCAAATAAATTATATGCCTCCTTGGCATACTTATCCTCAAAACATATTGTTTATTTAAATGATACTTTGTTTCCTCATTTCTAGTTGTCTCTAGAATCCTTTTTCCTATTTCAGTTTTGTATCATGAGTTTATTTATCTTAAGTTCTTCTAATTTAAACTAAAATTTAAAAATCTTATTCATGTACAAATGAATCAATACTAGAGACAAACAAGTAAAATTCCAAATGCAGATTATGACATAATATTAAGAAATTTAAGTTTGAATATCATACCTACACTTACCTTGTCTTCTTGACCTTTGATTTCTGTGAATATTGTCTATTTCATTTTGTGTCTAGGAACCATTTATCTTTTAGAGGAGGCTAATATTTCTTCTTTTCTTCATCTCCTTTCTTCAAATTATACCTTTTTGATGAGAGGTGCTCAGTTATACCTTTGAAGGAAGAACACTTCTTCTTCTTCTTTTTATTCCTTATTGATGGCCCTTTTTTATTTTCTTCTTTCTCCTTGTCAACTTGCTTTAAATTTTTGCTTTCAATAGTGAGTCCTTCTTTATCATTTCCTTCCTCTTCAGGTTGCCCCTCTTTAACTTGAGAGGATTCCTCAATCAGTTTGGCCTCTTCAATGTCTTTAGTCTTTTCTTCTTTAATCTAATTTTGAGGCTCTACAATTTCTTCTTTTCTTTTGGAGGTTCTTCCTCCTTTTCTTCTTCATTATCTTCATTTTCTGCACTCAATTCAATCTTAATAGAAGAAATAGTATTACTTGAGTGCAAATCAATATGCTCCTTAGAAATTGCCTTTAACTTGTCCAATATCTCTTTTCCACTTTTATAAGCTAATACAAGCTTGCAAATGGTGGGGCAAAGAGCATGCAGAAGGGCATTCATAGCCTTGATATCTTCTTATCATGCTCTCTCTTCATTTTTAGTAGAGCCAATGAAAATAATTTTCCAAAGATCAAGGTTATTGGCCATAAGATATACTTCCAGTCTTCTCTTCCATTATACATAATTTGATCCATCAAACTTAGGAAGGTGTGAGGTGGAAAGTCTTTCATGGAAAATAGAGGATAATACTATTGGGTTAGTTGTTGGATCACTACAATTATTTATGTCGCCCGCTCTGATATCACTCATTGTGTCCCTTAGGCTCAGCTTAACCCAAGAGGGGAGGGGTGAATTGGGTTTATAAAAATTTATTGCTTAACCCTGGTTTGATTACTTTCCCTCTTTTTGTTCTAGTGTGCAAGTTGTAATGAAATAAGTAATAAAGCAGTAAAGAGCAAGAAGATAAATCAATCATACATAAACAACACATAATATTTTTTATACTAGTTCAGGCAACTATCCCTACTTCACTCTTCCAAAAGTGTGCCTTGGGTGCCACTATCTCTCTATAGTGAAAATACAAATAGTGCACTTAGCACTCTTCTAGAGTCCAGCTCTAGGCTGCGTAACAAACTAACAACAAACTAACAAGTTATTCGTGAGACACACTCCAACGAACATACACTTGTTCTTGTTAATTCTAGCTCAAGGGGGCATAAACTTAATGCCTCTGCATTCTTCTAGATTTCATCTCTAGGGCCATAAACAAATCAATAAGCTATTCATGAGATACACTTCAATGAATAGACTTGCTATTCTTAAGCTTGGTCTCCTTTACAGACTCAAGGAATACACACAAATATTAAAAGAAAAGTTTACACTTTAAGTGTGCTTCTTATTGATTGGCAAGGAAGTTTTGAATGTTGCTCTTTAAATCTTCGCTTAGTGTATTGAAGAAGGAGGCCATAAATGTAGATTGGAAAATTGAACCTCTTGAATGAATGTTTGAAGGTTTAAGCTCTTAGCCTAGGGTTGTGAAGATTTGTTGAAGATTAAGGCTCAATAGATGACTTCTTCAACCCTTAAATGTCCCAACACTTCTCCTTAAATAGATCTTCCAAAAACTTGATCATTGGAGGAATTTGGTTGTAAGACGTAGCTTTGCAATGTTCAAATTTTCAACAGTTGGACATTAATAGGCAGTACTGTAAGTGATTGCACATTCGGCTACACTCCAGGTGGTAGGGTGAACTAATTATAGTCAATTTTCTGGCGAAGCTCCCAAACGCATGTTGCTATCCATTCATAGGTGGTATGTGATATTGACTATGCTCTCCAGGTGATATGGGAATGCCAAGTGGTATGCTGCTTTATTACTTCATATGGTATGAAGTGCTTCATATAGTCTCAAAAATTGGCAGGCAGTAGGTGCAGGCAACTATGATATGTAGCTGAAATCCTGCACTTAGAAATTTTGGCACTTTTGCCACTGTATTAATTTGATACTTTTCATCATATTTTTTATTATAAATCATAATATAATTATCCACATGTGGTATGCATAAGTTATGGAACATGGATATCCTTTAAATCATCATGTTTTTATAAGAACAAAACTCATTCAGGCATAATTATTCTTGCATAAAAAGATATCTCTATGAAGCACAATCGCATATGATCCAAAGCATTATGAAATAATAAACAAGTTGAAGGCTATATGGATCATAATGATTTCTTTAAAAAAAACTTTTAATCTTATATCATGTAGACAACTTGTGTATATGCTTGCACCAATGATATCCTAATAATATACTTATACTCCAAGCATATATGTCTATATTTCAATCTTCCTAAACTAAAATCATCATTACCAGAAATCAAGTCAAAGATAAGTCTAGTTGTTATCAAAATCATACACATAATCCTAACAAGTTGCTCTTAGTACTACAAGTCATCGTAGTCTGATTGTAGCTTCTCCCTCTGCTTTTGGAGAGTTGCACCACATTGAACTTGATGGTGGTATTTATGAGTCAATCAGGGAGGTGGCAACATCCTATTTTCATGTTCTTCCTGGTGATGATTTCTTTCAAATGTTATCATCTTCCCGCATCAAGGCCATAAAGGAGACAATTAGGGCTTGACTAGAGGACTTAGAGGATGAGTTACAATCATTCTGTTATGATTTTGCAAGATCACTACATAGAGTGCCTTCCTCCAATCCAATTATAGAACTAAAAGAGCGATTCCTATTAAGAGCTGAGGGTATAGCGAGGCTGAATGGTGACATATCTTGCCTATCTGCTATTTTTGATTGGTTAGAGATCTTCTATTAGGAATGGGCACAAGACAAGCTAAATGCCACTTCAAGGCTTCCTACCGAAATTACTGCTAAAGAAGCTGAACTTGATGATACAAAGGCCAAGATTAATGAGAAATTATCAGCAAAGAGTATGGCATCAAGGCACTTTTCCTCTCTCCAAAGGGACCTATCCTCACTAGGGGAAGAGGCAAAGATTAGCAAAGATCACCATGAAGCCCTCTGGAATGAGTTTTGGTTAGTGAGTCATCACTCATCTTGCCAAGAATCTCTTATTGCCTCTAAGGAGTTGGAGGAGGAAAGGTTTGGAAATTATTCATCACTTAGAGGATGAAATAGCCTCTTCTCAGCAAGAGGTGATGGCCGTTGAAAAGGCATTGTCAGGATTAAATTCTTCTTTGGTGGTGAACTTCGAAGCTTCTTAGGCAGCTAGGGTAGTAGAGAAGCAATTTGACCAACTTAGAGAATCTATTTTAGCCACTTTGGCTCATTTGAAAACCCTTTTGTGTAAAAACTTTATACATCAATGAATATATCATTTTAGCACTTTTCTCATGATACTTGGCTTCTTAACATTCTTTTAGCAAACTTCATGCATAGTAATGATTTAAACTTTGCATGTGAATAAAGTCCTTTAAGAAACATTTGTAAGAGTTAGAAGGGGGAGCAAATGCCCCCAGTGATTGCTTCTTCCTAGCTTATGCATAGTAGTGCTTTAGGAAATGCTTGTTAATAGGCAATTCTCCTATGCCGTTATTGTTTGCAATTCGGCATGATCCATTGGCATAAGCTTCTTATACAACATAGAGTCCTTCCCATTTAGGCTTAAATTTGCCAATTAACTTTCCACCTTCCATTCATTTAGTCCTTAGTTTGAGAACTAGGTCACCCGGGCAGAAAGCTTGATGCTTGAGTAACTGATTATACGCCTTGGCCATGTGGGCTTGGAATAACTCGATCCTTTGCTTGCCTTGTAATCGGTTTTCATCCAAGGCATCAAGTTCTTCAAACTGCAACTTAGCTTATTGATTTGTTGTCAACTTTGAGTTAGCTTATTGATCTGTTGTCAACCTTGAGTGTATTGCAACTCTTAGTGATAGCAATTATACTTCCAACCATATGATCACCTCTGTTTTCAACACCAAAGAATACAGAGTTACATTAGTTGTTTTCCGGTGAGTGGTGTGATAAGCCCAAAGTGCCTCTAGCAATTTGAGATGTTAGTCTTGCTTATTCTTATCTACTATTCTCTTCATGATCCTTAAGATTACATTATTAAATTCTTCCGCTTGGCCATTATCTTATGGATGACATGGAGAGAAAAATATCTATTTGATGCCTTATTTTTAGCTTCCATCTCTCATTTTTGAAAGGAGTACCATTATCCAATGTGATCTGGTGCGGGATATCATATTGATATAAGATTTTGAATTTGATGAACTCAATCACTTATTTAGCTCTAACTTTCTTATATGAATCAGATTCTGCCTATTTTGAGAAGTAATTGATTGCTCCTAGAGTGTAGGCATGTCCCTTAGAAGAGGGAGGGTTGATCGAACTAATTATGTCAAATCCTCACCATGCAAATGGCCAAGAGATGCTTATGGATACCAACTTTAAAAGTGATACATGCTGAATATCCCTATAAAGTTGGCATTGGAGATATGATTTAGCAAATTGCAATGAATCTGAGATCATAATAGGCTAATAGTAGCCTAGACATTTGACTCATCTGTATAATGTTTGACCGGATGGATGTCCATTACACTCACTAGAGTGTGCTTGCATAAGTACATATTGAATCTCTTCTTTGTTTAAACATTAGTGCTAGAATCCATCATATGCTTGGCAATACAGTGTATTATTGTAATACACAAATTGAATAGCTATTTTCCATAGGGTTAATCTTTCCCGTGAATCTTCGTAGAGGATTCCATACTACAAATAATCAATGTATAGAGTTCGCCAATCATCCATTCTTAGTTCCACGAAAACTATGCATTCCACTCGCTTGGTACTCTCTTCATTTTATGAGTTAGGAATGCAACTTTGCTACTCAACTTTGACAATGACTTCTTGGCCTATAGCAACGGTTAGAGCAGTTGCCAAATTTGCTAAAGTATCAACAATAGTGTTCTCAATCCTTAGAATATGTCTAATGCTGACCTGAGAAAGTTGATCCAATAGTCTTTGCGAGATGTCGTAATACTGGCGTAAACTGGGCTAATAGACTTCATATTAATTATTTGACCACCAATTCTGAATCGCAAAAAATATCTAGTTTTGTGATCTCAAAGTTGAGGGTAATTTGAAGTCCTAAGACTAGTGCCTCATACTCTACCTCATTGTTGGTGTATTTCCTTCCCAAGTATAAGGAATATGGAAGGATGTCTTTCTAAGATGAGATAAAGACAATCTCAATGCAAACACCGATGGTCCTAGCAGTACCATCAAAATACATTTGTCAGCGAGTGTTTGCTTGGGCAACAAACACTTCCTCATCTGGCAAGTCTTCTTGCAAAATAATTTCTTCATCAACTGGGTGTGTTGCCAAGAAGTTGGCTAGAACTTGCCCTTTCACCACTTTTCGTGAGATAAAGGTAATATCAAATTCTGACAATAATAATTATCAAGTAATCAAGAACTTGAGTGGATCCACCTTGGAGGTTAGTCGAATCTAATGAGAAAGGAAATAATGTTTTAGCTTTTGGGTTGCAAACACCAATGCAAGGCTTATCTTTTCGATCGAGGAATAATTGTATTTTGCATCGATCAATTGATGGCTAAGGTAGTACAATGCTTGCTCCTTACCATCTTGATTTTCTTGCATAAGCTATGCCCCCAGTGACTACTCACTCATAGAGATGTACAAAATAAGGAGTTTGCCCTTAGCTGATGCAGTCAAAATTTGAGGATTACTAAGCAATTCTTTGATGGTATCGAAGGCTTTTTGGCAAACTTCATCCCAAATAAAGGCCACACCCTTCTTGAGTAAGCAATAAAATGGTTGACATCTTCTTGCCAAATTGGTAACAAATTTCCTGATATAAGATAATTTTCCTTGCAAGCTTCTTAGATCATCCAATTCCTAGGGGGAGGCATATTTCTGATTGCCTTTTTGTGAATCCACCTCAATTTCTCGATGGCAAACAATAAAACCCAAGATCTTACCTAACCCAACCCCAAATGCATATTTGAGTGGGTTTATACGTAGCTTATTTTTCCTCAACCATACAAAGACTATGCGTAGAGCCTCATAGTGTTAATCATGACTATTGGATCTTACCACTAAGTCATTGACATAGGATTCAACATGTTTTTGAAGCATTTAGTGCAAGATGACTTGCATTGCTCTTTGATAAGTTGCATTAGCATTCTTTCATACAAATAGCATACTTTATAGCAAAAAATACCCATTGGAGTTCAAAATGCAGTGGATGCCTCATTTGCTAGCACCATCTTGATTAGGTTATAGTTAGAGTAGCCATCCATGAATGAGAATGAGTCATAAAGTGATGTGCTGTCAATAAGGAGTTCCATATGTGGCAATGGGAACTTATCTTTCAGACAAGCTTCATTAAGATTGTAGAAGTCAACATAGACTTGGATTTATCCATTCATTTTCTTGACTAGGACAATGTTGGAAATCCATCTTGGGAACTTGATTTCTCAGATGAAGTTAGCTTCTAGCAACTTGTTGATCTCATCAGTGATTTGTTGCTCATGTTAAGTCTGAACTTCCTTGATGCTTGCTTTATTAGTCGCTTTCTTAGTGAGATGTGTAAAGAATGCATTGCAATATTAGGATCTCACACAGGCATTTTAGAGTATATCCATGCAATGACATCTTTGAATTCCTTGAGAAGATTCATCAGTGATTAGTTTTCACATTCTAGTAAAGATTTAGCGATGAAGATGGGGCGCTTATCTTCTTCTATACCCAAGTTGAACTCTTTGAGGTCATCAATTATTGGTTTTTCACCATCTTCTAACCCCAGTGAAGCTGTGCCACAAATTATTTCTTCTAAGGAAGAATTGGAGTCACTATCTTCTTCTCCCTTTGAATGGTCAGGGTTTAGCTCATGATCAGACTTGTGTGCATTGTAATTATGAGTCTTACTCACCGTTTCTAACTCTAATTTAGGAATTGATGGGTCATTGTTGACTTCACTGTCATCTGTATCATCAAGTCCCTCTGAATTTTCTTGTGATTCTTTGTTATCAGACTCAAATTCTTCCACTTTTGTTGATGCATGGTGAGAGGTCGAAACTATGTAACAATGTGCAATTGTTGGCAAGGCAGAAGACATCTTTGATGCCTCAAACTTAGTAGAATCTGACTAATAATCCCACATGATAGGACCAATAGTTGACCTAATACTCACATAGGAACAATCTGAGGTATACTCCTCATCATTGTCCATGCCAATATCATCATTCGCACCAAGACTTGTGTGATCTCCTAGATACTAGAGTCATTTAACTTTCCTTTGATTGGAACTAGGATAAGTGGACCAGTTATCGACATATAGGATTCATCTGAATAAATGCTGAGAATATCAATCATCCTTTTGCATCCCTTGCAAATTTTAGAAAATCCTTAGGATATAGAAATTTCGTGGGTAGAAGATCAAAAGTACGACATTGCCCATGGAGTAAACTCCTCTCCTTAAATAGCAATTTTCCTTTTTCTGTTGAGGAAAATAGTTCAGGTTATTTATCCTAAATAGTTTCTAACTCAATCAATCAAGTTAGAGGCCAATTGTACTCAGCCAACATGGATTGAAGTTTTCCTCCTCTAATTTCCCATCTACTGCTTTGGTATCGGGATTAGAAGACATTTCTTTCTTTGTTTGGTTGAGGTTCCCAATATTGATCTCTAAACGCAATGATTGCATTGGCTTCAAGGTTACCTGGGAATAGCTTGGCACTAAAGGTGATAATGTTGGAAGAGTAATCATTGCTTTCCCTGAATCTAGAGCATTGATTTTGAATCGGGTGCTCTCAAACAATGCTGGTTGCAGCAGCATATGAGCTTGCAAAGAATTCATAACTTAATTCTCGTAAAATCCAATTTGCAGAAGTATTGCTTGTCCCCTACCTATATTGATGGTCTAGCCAATCCTCTTCCATGGCCTCTTCTAGGTGGTCTTAGTGTTGACATCCTAGCCTAGAAGGCAAAAGATTGTGGAGTTGAGAAATTTATGACTGGCCTCCAATTGAACATATTCTAGGTAAGCAGAGATGGTGTTGGGGCAAGAATGACTAGATGTAGCGGTGGTTGCAAATGTTGATTGGCAACTCATATTCATCATCATCATCTATTTTGAGCACTTCCAGCTCTTTCATGAGTTTCAACTTGTCTTCTTACAACATGCTTATCGTAATTTCAAAGTGTGAAGACATTGGTGGCAAAATTGTTGGGAATGATACCGTCTGTGGAGGTACAACCTGTGATAAGGGTCCTTTTGATGTAGATCCTTGTCCCTTGGTGACTAATGGCTATTGTTTTCTATCCACAATCAACTTGGCTAACTCTTTCAGTTGCTTCAGTTCATTCGGTGCTAGCTCATAGTATTAGGACTCTGAGTAGAATGCCTCTGAAATTGTGAATGGCCATATATCAGATGATATATGCCTCATCATGTCATCCTAATATCACTTGAACTATTGATGCACCATGGATGCCACAACTTGATAGTGATGCAAGCATGGAATACCAAGCAACAAATTGTAGGATGTTAGTGTGTTGATGACATGACAATTAACCTCATGAGGAATACTTGAATGTCAAGACTCAAGGTGATGGTCCCTATAGTCCTTTAGCTTTCTTGGTTGAAGCCTTGGATCATTAGGTGGTGCTTTTGAGCACAGATGGACACAACCCAATTTGTTTCAACACTTTTAGTGGAGGAATATTCACCACAGATCCTGGATCCAACATAATGCGGTTAATCCTTTCTCCCACTAAGGCTCCACTTACAAACAACAAATGATTATGCTCTAAATTTCCAAGCAACAAATCATCATCTTTGAAAGTGATTGTCTAATTGCATTCAATTGTGGTAGCAAACTCTATGAGGTATAAGTCCTTTATGACTCATCTACTAGTGCATTGATCTAATGCCCCACTTTTTGGGCATTTTTGTAGGATAGTAACATAAAGAACTCTGGACAGAGCTTCCCCTATACTATCCATCTATAGCCTATACAATCCATCATCATGTATAACCATGCATATCAAAATCAACATAAATGAAATATCATATACCCACAGCTACCCAAAATCAACAGTCACATTGTGATGGAGGTAGTCAGATAAATTTCATGTTTACCCTATATCATGACATGCCAACCAAAATTTATTTACACACATTTATATATAGCACAAGCAGAAATTTATAAATTTTACAATTTATATACATTCCAAATAAAAAAAAAAAGTTTTTATATTGGTAGATGCTCAATGAATACGACTCATAGCCTATCCCGATCTTGAGTCCAAACCCTATGTTAGGCTTCGTCTTTAGGCCTGTCAACTAAAAACCAAAATTTAAAACAGGGTGAGTTTAGAAAACTCAGTAAGTATACAATTAAACAGAATCTATCAACAAAATATTTTATCTAGATCATGTCACATACAAATGAAATTTGTAACATATAATGGCTCAAATATGCAACCATATTCTCTTAGTATGATGCATTAATGATTATAAATTTCTTTACCACATTCACTTTATTGTGGTTCATTTTCACCATCTTCCCCTTATTCTCTCATCTTAATTTATTCTATTCTATTTGCATTCATACTTTGTTATACCTCAGCAATCCATTATTGTCATCTTTACTAAATCTCTAGGAGGTCATCAATAATGATTAGATGTATCACATAACTTAGGTCATTTGGGCCTTCATATCAACCAGATGTGTCAAATTCGGCCATTCGGGCCATCCCACATTTCAAATGAATCATATCCGGCCATTTGGGCCATTCCGCTTGAACGCATCATACATAACTCTGCCATCCAAAGATTTCTTAAATTCTTTAGAATGACATCAATGAAGTCCTCAAATAATTCAAACAATTAAATGCATAAAAAAATAAATTTTCACCAAGTTATTGTATCACAGTATTTCACACTATAGCAGTGCCATAACCCTGAATTTCGGGGCAGCAGCCCCAAATTTTGTTATCTACATTCATCCCTTGTATTGTAGCAAGGCCACAGTTCCAAATTTTGTTGTACCCTTTTTCAACCTGTTTAGTTCTTCCATTATCTACCTTGTTTACCCTATTGAACCTCCTTATTTACACCTATATTTCCTTCACTTAAGCCTTCTTTTTAAGTTCAATTCTAGTTAATTTTACATGTCCATAATCAACACCAATCCTTTATATCAATTATACATGTCATTCATAAGTTGTTATGCAACTTAAAAGCATCATTCATCCTAAATTCTCACATAGTCCACTATGTGCATACCATTATACATAATCATAACTTAATAATTTAAGGATTATACAAGAAGCTTCTATTCCATGGTGTTATACAATCCACTTTTTGAATATAGCAAAGCATATCAAAATAAGGTTTAGGTAGAGAGTACGCTCCTATGAAATTCAAACATATTTATATAAAAACATAAACCTGCTTACCTGCATATGAAGAACTACACCCCTTTTTCTCTTAAGCTACAAAATTCCCAATGCAATATTATAATTTACCACTCCTATACATAGAATACAAATCCCATGAATATTTATTCCCATTAAACCTTATAGAACATCGATAATTCTAGCCTTAGTTTAATTTCCCTAATTACCCCATTCCAGGGTTTACACAATTACCCCATTGAAATCCTGCTTAAACAGTGATCAATGGCTCAAAAGAAAGGTTTAGTGGCATTGTAACCTTCTAAATGTCATTTCATCAAACATGTGATAGGCAACTTTTAGATTTCTCATTTCTTGCTCTAGCCAACTTAAGGTTTCTTACCCAAACTATACATAAACATGTTTTAACATGATTCCTTCCCCAATCATCAATCATAATACCTAAAGCATGGCTAAATTCACATTTTCCCCCAAATTTCTAACCTTTCATACCTTGCTTCGCTACATATCATGCGTTATAACCCCAAATTCAACAATTCAACATAGTAGAATCATATATTCTTAAGGAAAATATCATTTACCTGCTAATTCCTTTATCGATTGCAACAAAACCTAGTTGGGTTAACTTTTCCTAATTTTTTTTCTTTTCCCCATGGCTTAAATTGGCTAAATGCTATGTTTTTCTCTTACAGGACTGGTGTAGAATACTTTGTCATCAATTTCCCTAGCCCAAATCATCAAAATTCGCTAGAATCTAGGGGTTTTAAGCAAAGGAGGAAATGTAGGGGAGGCTTAAACATATGGACTAGGTTGAGAGAGGCTGGTGGAGTAATTTATCTTGTTTTACATACTATGCTCCAATGATGTATGATGATACATGCACATGCGACCCTAATTCCTCCACTGTTTGTAGTTTTTTCCCCATAATTCTACCTATTGAACATAATACACATAGCATTACTCATGCTCTTCATAATTTTATCACTTTGTCTTGCTAATTTCTCCAAAATATAAAGAACATACATGTATTATGTATTTCCAGATATAGAAACACATTTACATATACCATAAAGTTTTAGGGCATTACAATTGATGAGTACCTACCGAGACTCCTTGGAGAGTTGGAGTGCATCATATATGCTCAGTCTTGCTGAGATTCTACACAAGTGAGCAACAATGTCATATTCTGGCTTGCTCGGGAGCTCGGGAGCTCCTTTTTCTTAGGCTGCAGAACAAGGAACCCTAAGTACTAGTTCTTCCTGCATTGGCTTTTCCTTTGTCTTGGGCCATGTTTGATGAGCAATAAATAGATGGTTCACAATCAGTCCCTGGCGATGATGCCAAAAACTTGATGGTTGGCCAAAGACTTCTCGATGGCTCA
>JAYJMB010055941.1:0-27721 GCA_036873735.1 Pouteria campechiana | reverse complement strand
TCTCTCTCTCTCTCTCTCTCTCTCTCTCTCTCTCTCTCTCTCTCTCTCTCTCACTCACTCACTCACTCACTCACTCACTCACTCACTCACACACGACAACAACAACAACAATAATGTCTATGAAAAGAAAAGGCCAAGAAACTTCTTCACATAAACCAACCTACAAGAAACAGTCTTAAATCTATGCACAAGGATAGCCCTTAGAAAGCCTAAATTACCCACTCAATATCATTAGAGTTACATGACATCGAGCCAAATGAAAAGAGAGAGCTCATAAAGGCTGGACCATTGCTTGTCATTTCAAGAACTTTGGCAAACTTATCGCCGAAATTTTCATTTTTCCCTTTTAGTGAGATAATCTCGCCAGGGAAAACACCCCCAATGCATTGTTAGGAGAAATTTTCAAAATTTTGGGAAAATTTTCCCCAAAATAATTTATATCAGAATTTTTAGAAATTTTTTAGGCCTAAACATGATTTAGTAATTTGCAGGAACCCCAAGTGATGAAGAACAGAGATCAATTTATTGCCACAAGCATTCCATTAATCCCTAGTATTAGGAACATATGCATCCCTAAGTTAGCACTATGAGATACAATTTATAAAGTTCCTCATATTTCCCAAATGTTCTGTTGAATGGTCTTGGTATTGGCAATATCAATAGGCAAGGGAACATCCTTAGTCAAGGATATTTGCGACATCATCAATATTCAGAAAAGTGAAAACTGCCTTTGCAAATTATAATCCAAGTTTATGCTTCATTGATTATTTAAAAGTTGCAACGCATTTCAAATTATAACATATCTTGGCCTTAATTAAATACATCAGAGAAAAACCTTGATTAAAAGTTTGGACTATGCAATAGGCATAATACTACAAGTATACATTAGAGAGAAGATAAACATAGTCATAATCTAAACAGGCTGGCAAAATGACTGAAACAGGTCACAGTAACCTTGATGCAAGAATGTCTGAACTAGTAGTGTGATCATAGTGGTTTTTTGACCAGCCAAAACTAAGAAGATTGCAGTTATATTGTCAATGGATTTTGGGTGAGAGGCCCTTGATTGGTGCATAATCATAGCTAGCCCTTGATTCAGCATTAGAACCAGAGTATGTCACACATCATCTAGAGAGCATCTTGAAGTGATGTTTAAAGTGATTTTTTTATTCTAAATATGAATTCAAGTTTATCATGATTTATTATGAAGCTTTATGAAAGATTTTCTAATTTTTCTGTATTTTTTTATTTTTTTATATTTTAGCAAAATAGTTCGGTAAAATTTTAGATAATTTCTCTGAAATTAGCGAAATTTTTTACTTTTCAACTTAGCGAAATTTTTCCTTTCAACGAAATTGCAAGCACTAAGCTAAACACAACTTTTTACATAATCCAATATCTTTAATGCCCAGAAGTGGGTCTTGAAGAACAATTACAAGCATTTTATTCATCAACCTTCATCCTCTCCTTTGTCCTCAAATCTTGGCCCTCATTGTGCCTTCTCAATCTCTCCAATTCTTGAGCAGTGATCTGCTGAAATGTTGGATGAGGATTGGTATTCTTTCTCAAACGCTTGGTTACCATCCCCCCTTAAAAACAATACTTGAATCCAACAAAGGATTCCCTTGCATTGCTCCAAATCAACAATCGCCAACCATAAATTCTTCTTAATCTAAACTTTCCTTCCATTTAAGCATTCCTTCTTGTAAACCTTGTCACAACTGAAGGTGACTTGACTGTCAACAATGTCTTCAATTATGTCCTTCACAAGAACCATCAAGACTTGTAGGGTGAACAGATCTTCTCCATAAAGACCCTTTAGGTCTTTGGATGGTGTGAAACAAAGAGGAAGAAGCATTTCCTCTCCTCTTTGCTTGACATGATATTTACCTACCCCAACAACTTCACTTTTTCCATATCATAACATATAATTTCCAATATCGACCATAACTTTCTCACCAAAAAAATATATATTTCATCTTTATGACATCATTTTCTTTCTTTCTAGCATCGTTTCACAAGACAAACTTTCCTTTTGCACTACCCAAACAGGCACTCAGGCCTCAGCAACTTCCAAGGTAAAGTTACAGTTCCTCATCCATAAGGTCAGATAAAGCAATCCAAAACACCAATCAATAGAAGGATGAATGCCCCATGTTATGGCACATCTTTCCATAGTTATTAGATCCCCAACTATAGATTTGAAAGTTTTCAGCAACATTTTCTCATTAATAAACTCCACTGAAGTCTAACTACTTTTCTATACACTGTTTTTCACACATTCTACAGGGGCAAAAAAAGTTTTAGCGTTTTTATAAGGAAATATTGTAGAACCAACGCGAATCTAATTCTTAATCTCTCAAATAGATGAACTAAAAGCATCGAAAAAAAAAGGATAAACTAACTTAAGAACTATCATGTCATCAACCAGCTCATCTAACTGAACTATATTCAGCCATCTGATACCATCTTCAATTATTCATGCGACTATGATGTTTGCTCTAATATCAAAATCAACATCAATACACGTTAAGTTCAACCAAAGATATGAGGAAACAGGAAAATCAATTCAGACTTTTCAACGGAAGAACACAAAAAGAAAAATTAGTTTTGAAGCAAATCACAGAATGAACATGCAAAAATCCATTTTACTACCCAAAAAGAGACCTTTTTTTTACAAAATTCACTTACAGTTGACACTCCCACCATAATCCTTTTTTAATGGCCCCAAAATCGTATCCTTAATATTTATTTGCATCTCATCATCCACTTCAATGTAACATGTTATAGCAATTGAAATACACACAAGTTGCAACTTAGTTGTCACAGTGAAGGTCAAGTCATACAAATTTAGCTCATTACCATTTTGAATAGAATGACTTTGCCTCGTTTAAATACAACTTCTTATCAAATAAGCATCACTGGCACAATGATCCCCATAAAAATGAAGAAAATATGATGCATATAAATATCCATCCTCCTTATGTCCATTGTCATCTCCCTCATTCAAGCCTTTTAATGAATTTCCACTGATCACAGCATCGGATGACCATGGTCTCTAAGTCCAGTCATCTTTTTTAGCATGGCAACTACAAATGCAAAAATGTTTATCAACCAAATTGATACTAAAATCGGCTAAACAACAGGCAAATTAGCAAAACATCCCACTCTGCGCATGCCATGCATGTCAGCCAATAAAAAAGTACCGAAGCATCTATCAAAACTTTAAAATTGACAGATTGAAATTAAACACCTGATCACCCACTCTTGGAATATTCTTCCAAACAGTCAGTTGCATCACCTTAAATCGGATATTGAGGATGCAGAAAACAGGCAAGACTAGGCCTTGTTTTCTTCGCAGACTCGATGAGACAAACCCCAAAATTAGTACCCAACAATAACAATCATCTGATTTTGGTCACAAACATTCTGATTGCTAAGCATTCTTGCCATAACCTTGCCTTCGAAAAAAATGGAGAAAATGAAAAACAAATCTTCCGATTCAAAATAACATTCCAGATACAGAAATTATCCAATCCTACAACACGAATAAAATCGAGAAAAAAAAAACACCAATAAAACAAAATCCTTTTTTCCCACCAGATTTTGCACTAACCTGCGTGGACAAAAGATCCTTCATCGTGACAGGAAAATCCCTCAGCTGCTTCAAGGCATCCACGCACCGAGCCTCCTCCGATACTCCTCCGGATGACGAGGCTGCAGCATCTGCCGCCTTTCTCGCGGCCTCGAATAACTCCACAAGCTCATTCTCCATTGATGGCACTGCCCTAATCTGGAAAAGATCTGCAGAAAATTCAGCTCAGGTATCAAAGAGGAGGAAGAAAAATGGTAGTAAATCGAAAACCTGGATGTGAGCCAGGAAGAAGATCAATCTTCCAAAACCCTAGATTGCCCGTTTTCTCATCGTTGCTTTGCCTGTTATGGAGTTGGTGAGAATGCGGGGACTGGGTAAAAGGGAGAACGGCTGTTGATGGCGATATTATAAAGGGGTAGAGCAGCATGATCCAACGGCTGAAGCTCGTAGCATCTTCTAATTAAGAGACCAGAATCCACGGCCAGCATTTCATGCGTGCGTCACTTATGTACGAAATCAATGACGTATTAAAAAAATTTTAAGATTTCCTGTCTTTTTACAAAGGGCGTGTTTAGGAACTCAGAAAAAGAGGAAAGAAAAAAATATGAAAAGAGGATTAAAAAATAAAGAAAATAATATGATATAATAGATAATAATTAAAATAAAATAAATAATTTTTTAATAAAAAAGATGAAAAATAATAATTATATAAGGAAAATTAGGATTTTTAAATAATTAAAATATCAAATAACAATAAAAGGCAGAAAAATAGTGAAAAAATATTTCCACCCTTCTTTCGTCTTTATCAAACACACCCTAAATATGTGTTTCTGCAGAAAGATAGTAAATTCTACATTTCATGGAATATAGTTTTTCAAAGGAAAATGTCCTTGTCTTCTACTCAAAGCCTATTTGCTTTTTCGTCTTCTACACCTGATCATGGCCACGTTATTTCCTACATTTCTTTTTAGTGATCTTCGATTTTCTTTATTGAAAGACACCTGCACTGCCTGTTATGCTAGTTAAACAGGTGAAAAATGAAAAAGAAAACTTCATTTTCTATATCATTTTATAATGATTAATCCTACTTTTTTAAAAGTAAAGTCCGTCTCCTCTACTACCAAAAATATATTTTTTAATTATTTTTTCCCAAAAAGTTTAACCATTCTTTCTTTATCTACATCAAAAATCACTTTACCTTGTTAAGGTGCAGTTACTCAATCTAGGGAGTCAGATTGGCAGATGAAAATGGTAAAAGAATTAAATGAGGCGATGCCTAATAGGGATATAAAATGATGAGAAATAGGTAGGCTATCCAGAGCAATTTGGATGCACGGTATCACAGAAAAAGAAAGAATATTTACGTAACCAAACACTTGGAAGTTTTACGAGAATTGTTTCTCTCCTTTCCACGTTGACAGGGAAAGAAATTCAAGTCACGATGACTTTTCTTGAGAATTATTTCCAGATATGAAAAGAAGAGTCCCAACTACTTTCCTAATATATCCTCACAATTAGCCCTACTTCCAACGCGATGCAGAAATCGTGAATGGGGTTTGGATGACCCATGCACGTTACACCTACAAAAACACGTTTGTTTGGATTGTGTGAAAAACAAAAAGAAAAAAGAAGAGAGGCGAGTTTTCTCCCATTCTCTTTATTTAACATTACATCCATTAATCGTAATAATTATATTCTTTTTTCCGTTTTATATCATTCACCTCATCTTCCTATTAAAATGTTTTTCTATTCTTTTTTTTTATTTACCGATTAGCTAACATTAGGATCTTTCCATTTCACGAGAAATTTTTTTCCTTCCGCGCTTTTTAAGCATGCACGAAATGTAACGTCCACCGCTTGGTCGACTGCCCAAAAATGGATTTCGTAGGCACGCATGGCAAATATATTTCCCCGATTGACGATTTGTTTTAATAGCAATTCAAATTATCATTTCCAGCGGAAGATAAATAAATTAGATTTTATCTTATAGAAAAATTAAGAGAAAAGAAGAAAAAAATATAAGGATGATGTCATTAATATTGGGTTTAATAAAAAATATAAAATGAGACGTTCTCGTGGTCTCAGTTACCGGTTACAAACTCTTATTAAGTTTTTGTAACTGATGATTTTTTAATTAAATCTAAGGACCATCATTTATTTAGGTATTTGGACTAAATAAATGATGGTAACATAATAAGTAACTTAAATTTAATTGAAATATCATAGTTTTAAAAAAAATCTAAAAAAATTGTAACTTGCAACTAAGACCAGATAAGAATATCCAAAAAAAATTTAAAATATCAATAATAGTAAAAAGTATAATTATTATGTACTTAAAATGTCATATTAATCTAAGAAAAGTCTAAATATAATATATCATTGATACACTCTCTTTCTATTCTAGTTTGTTGATAAGGAAAATAAAAAAGATTAGCGGGTGAAATGCAAGAAAGCCATAGTTTCTTTGTGACGTGATTGGTAGATTTAATTTTCTTGGAATGAAAAAAAAAATGGTGTCAACAATATAAATATAGAGATGATGTCAAAGTTAAAATAAATAGGAGGTATTTAAGAATATAAATAATAAAAAATAAGTAAGGTTGTCAAAAAAATACATATGTCAAACCAACCTTTGATAAATGAATTTTCTGTGGAACTAAATTCATTGAACTCCAAATCCACTCTCCAGAGGCCCCTAAGATTTATATTAGCATCTTCATATACGTGCCATCGAAGGAATGGTCCTCTTTCCTCGGACAACACGCGCCACACATGCTTGCTTTTAGGCTACTGGCTTTTAAAGCTGCTGGATTATGATGCATTATTATTCTGCATTGACAATTGGAGAATGGGTTGGAATTTCAAAGTTTTTATATTCATGCCTCCTACTTAATATTATAACTGGAAGCCTTAATTTGGCCGTGTTTGAGTGCACCATGTAAAAGCTTTCCCTTTTAACATGGCATTCACTTAATTTCAACAATTCTATTTTTTTTATTCTTATTTATATTTTCAATGATTGTCTTAGATTTTTTTTCATCCAAAAGAATATTTATTTTGTCTTTATTTATTATATTAGCCACACAGCTCATAATCTATTGAAATCACCATATTTTTTTCCTTTATATATATATATATATATTTATATACATTCTCCATACTTTCTATTACACAAACACCAATTGTTATTTGGGAGTGAGAATAGATGTATCCAAAATTGATTATCCAAACCTACTTATTTAGCATGTTTTATTCAAATCGTAATGAACTAATTAGTATTTTTATTGTGTGTTAAAATGCTATAAGCCGCTTTAATGAATCTGCCTCGTTTACTAAAGTGGTATTTGGCTCCATCCTTTCTTAATTTTGGAAAACAGAACCTAGCAACCATGGTTTGGGTTTGTTACTGGTGTCCTTTGAAGTTGGGCCATACAATCAATGCCACATTAGAACTTTTTCACGTGCGAATATAATTTGATACATCAAAAAAGTATTCCTTACGAACTAAAAGCAAAGGACAAGAGTTGAATGGTTCAAGAAAAGGATCATTTTGAAGAGTTCGGGTTTTAGACGATTAAGGGGCAAAGAGTTTCGCGTTTGGAAGAGTTAAGCCTAGCCATGTGCATTTTGAAGACTAAAAAGCGCTTTTGAAAATGCCAGAGCCGCTTTTATGTCATTTTGGGTATGCTTGGCCGACTATTGAAGCTAATTTCTACTCTATGATAGAAGCAGAAATTTGGTCCTTTCATTTAATGCAAAAAGATTAGCTTCAGCGTTAAAAATAACAAATACAAAAGCCTAAAAACCTAAGCTTAAAATCCATCCCATTGCATTACATATAAATATTATATGTGTATATTTAACATTTCTTATATAAAATGTATAAAACATAATTTATTTGAATGTTGTAAAATATATATGCACGTAAATCACATACTATATGTATGTATATATATATATATATAATGTTATGTGTAATGGGTTTAACACTTTCACTCCCATGGAACCATTCGGCTGGAGTATTTTCGTGGAACCCCTCCATTTAACTTACCTCGTTAATTACACAATGTCTAATTTGAGCATTACAATGAGCATTGTTTATTTAAATATAATATTACAAATCATTTCAATTGAAGTCTTATATAGGCTAATTAAAAAAATACAAAATTATATGCAGAACATGCAACTTCCTCGTATTCATTAACTCAAGCATTATAGTAATGTTATGATAATTTGTAAAATTTTCATCTAAGTTAGTAGAATAATTTAAAAATATACATATTTAATTAAGAATTTTAAAATTCATGTAGCAGTCAAAAAAATTTAATGGGAGGGTATTTACCCTTAAATAATCCTATTTTTATGGTCCATGTAAACATTTAATTTAGATAGAATTTCAATTTCTAAATAAAATCATTTTAAATGTGATAGTCAAATTAGATTTCATATAATTATCAAAGTGGACTAGATTTGAGAGATTTTACAAAAGCACTTCCATGGAAGTAAGGCCCATGTATAGTCTATATAAACTATATATTTTACAAAAATATATTTTACAGAAATATATAGAAATAAACTATATGTATAATTTAGGTAAAATGCATAGACAACACTTAAATGACTCTTCATTAAGTGATAAGATCAAACATTCAGAGCTTCTCAAGTAATACATTTTTTGAAAAAAAAAACTCTACTTCTATTTTTTCCTCAATTAAAAAATCAAAATTAAATAAGCTCTTGATGGAAGGGGTTATTTGCATAGTGCTCTTGAGTTTTAACTTGGTGATCATTTCTTGATAGACTTTAATGTCAAGTGATAAACATGCAAGAGCAGAATTAAGTGGTAAAATGACTAGTTTGGTTAAGGTCACCCATGTAAATAACCCTGTAGAAAGTAGTACAACCAAAGTTGACGTTATGAATATGGATATGGTATGTTTGAAATTTGAATGCCCTTGTGCTGAAAGGTTCGCTGCTGTAGATGCAGCTATAACTAAGGTTAAATACTTACCAAGTTAAAACTTTTGAGGAATGAATGTTAGACTTTTTAAGCCATTTTGTCTTCATGTCTTTGTTAAGCAAATATTTAAATTGATTTTTAATTATCTTAGTTACAAATATGTTTTTGTTTTTCTCTATCAATCTTTCATTTTATAATTAAATAATAAAAATATTAAGTGCCCTTTTCATGGGTAACACCGTGCTTACAATTTCTCTGTATTTGGGCAAATGATAAAAATTATATAGATTTGGTAGAAGGAATATTATACTGTTTCATATCTATGCTATCCTTTTAGGCTTCGTTTGGATGGGGTGGGTAAGGAGTGCCATGGCACTGCAAGTGTACTTTGTCAGGGGTGGTGTTAGAGAAGTGCGGCCGGGAATACAGTGCGGTGTAGTATGCTGGGGATTGCGTTAGAAAAGTGCAGTGGGGAATATAAGGCTTTTGAAACTCCGATGAAGTTTCAAAAGCCTTAGTGATTAATGTTATGAAATTGCTAAATTGTATTGAAGTAATATGATACTAAATGAAAATTGTAAACTCCGATGAAGTTTAATTTAAGGGTAACAAATACCACAAGCCCCACAAGAGAGTTTCTTCAAGGGCTTACATTTTGAAAGCACTGAATATACCTTGAAACTCTAAATTTTCACACTTAAAAAATTTTAAGTCATTTCAAAGTCCTCACGGCTTAATGCCATCCAAATGTTATTCGATGGACAGAGCGTTAAATTTATAATAAATCAAGGTTAGCTGTTTTCTAAGCGAGGAAAATTTGCTCAAGAAATGCCATTTGCAAGGGCCTATTTAGACTGGTGCAATTCACAATCAACTTTGAAGTAATATCAAAGATGGACATTAGATATGCCAAAATGACAAAAGCAACGCCCACGAGATAATTAGATAAAAAAATCAACTATTAATGCTGATTCTGAAAAAAAGATGAATAGATTGTGGTGGAGATATAATCGATTGGGTGTATCGTAGCAAGCTTCCGCGTCGGTTGATTCGCACGTGATTATCCGACCGGGCACGTGCGGTGAGATTAGAACTTTGATTTTTAGGCACTACTCGCGCGACTCGTGGGGGCAGAATGCAGCAGCAGAGAAGTGATGTGCTATAAAAAGCGGAAAACAGGAGCGACGTTCACCGGCCAAACGGCAAAACAAGGCAGCAAGGTTCGTGCTGCGCCTCTCATCATAACACACCTCGTCCCCCCTCTGCGATTTTCACGCATTTCGAGCGTCGGATCCAAACCCTAGCTCTCTCTCCTGCTCCAGGATCCCGCGTTCGAAAAAAGCCGACGATCTCCACTAGATCCGATATGAAAAACTGATATAGGATCGCCCGATTCTGTGTTTCCCTCGATGATTTCGGTTTCGGACCATTAAAAGACGCCGCTTGATCGAGTTTCCCTTGGGATTCTCTTGAAGGCAGTGCCTGGAAGGGCGAGGTCGGCGATCTCGGCGATTTCGCGTCTTTCTAACGTTGGATCGGATTGAATTTTGGAGTCTCTTTGTTGGATCTGATTGGAATTGTTGTTTTTGGAGTATGCTTCTGTGGTGATTTGAGCAGAATGCGCTTGAAACGGTCGTTTTGATCAAATTCGGCAATTTAGAGGCTTCTGTGACTGATTGGCAAAGGTAGGCTTTACTGCTTCGGTATAATATTTTCTAGCTTTTCAAGCGGACCTTGCATTTAAACATTGAATCCAGGTAGATCGGGGCTCCGAATGGAGGTAATCTGCAAATGTTACCTTAATATCTGGCTTCCGTAATCCGGAAAGATTTAGAAAGAATTGGAAGGAAGAGCTATTTGAATCGATGAACTGAAATGGGTTTCTAGATGGGCGGCATTTTTCTTTCCAGCCAAAGGAAGTTCAAATTCTTCTGGCTTATTTGTTTTGGCCGAGGACAGAAAGGGAAAAGATTTGCCGCTGGTCACCGTTTTCTGTTTCTGACTACTGTTTTCACTCCTCTCAAATGTGTCCGTTGAGTGGTTATCTATGACTTCAAAGCATCCCTTGCTGCAATCATCTTCAGCTGCTTCCAATGCAACATGTGTTGTTCCTCGGAATTCTTCAAATACTGGCTCTTTTAGCTGTCTCTGTCACACTGGCTCCTTTTCCTCTTCAAATTTTGAGGATGCTCTAAGTCATGCGATTGATGTAAATGATGATGAAGCTGCCCCTGTTGGGGATGAGTATTGTAGTCAGACAAGTTTAGAAGACTCTTATCCTACTGTGACTAGGAATCAGCACCAATCAGCTGGCTGCCAATTCTTTCAACAATTTCCGCTTCAAGAAGGGAAAGGGAATAAAATGGAAGTGCACACCCAGCCTGCAGCATTGGAAATTTCTACTTCTACAGGTCAGGAAAAAGCAAACAAACCCCATCGGATCTACCACAAGAGCATGCAATTTGAGGACACGTTTTCATCTGAAGAAAATCCAAGACTGGTTTATATTAATGATCCAAAGAAGACGAATGATAAGTATGAGTTCACCGGTAATGAGGTCCGTACCAGCAAGTATACTATAATTAATTTCCTCCCAAAAAATCTATTCATCCAATTTCATCGAGTTGCTTATTTGTATTTTTTAGCAATTGCTGCTCTGAACCAGCTCCCACCTCTTGCTGTTTTTGGAAGGACTGTGTCTCTTTTTCCTCTTCTATTTGTGCTTGTTGTCACAGCCATTAAGGATGGGTATGAAGATTGGAGAAGGCATAGATCAGACAGGAAAGAGAACAATAGAGAGGCCCAAGTGCTTCAAGCTGGGCGATTTGTAGCAAAGAAATGGAAAAAGATAAGAGCTGGTGAGGTCTTGAGAATATGCGTGGATGAAACTATTCCATGCGACATGGTTTTGCTTGGAACAAGCGATCCAAGTGGAATAGCATATATTCAGACAATGAACTTGGATGGAGAATCGAACCTAAAGACAAGGTATGCTAGGCAAGAAACAATATCTATGGATTTCGATGGGGGTAACATTCCAGGGCTCATAAGATGCGAACAGCCAAATAGAAATATTTATGAATTTACTGGTAACATGGAATTTAATGGCCATAGAATTCCTCTCGGCCAATCAAACATCATATTGCGTGGTTGTCAGCTGAAGAACACAGGCTGGGTTGTTGGTGTTGTTGTATATGCTGGACAAGAAACAAAAGCAATGTTAAACAGCACATTGTCTCCTTCTAAAAGAAGCAAACTAGAAACTTACATGAACCGTGAAACCATGTGGCTGTCAGTTTTTCTTTTTGTAATGTGTGCTGTAGTGGCGTTTGGTATGGGTCTATGGCTTGAGCGCCACAAGGATGAGCTTGATACTTTGCCTTACTATAGGAGGATATACTTCAGAGATGGTCCTGATAATGGTAGAAAGTACAAGTATTACGGACTTCCAATGGAGATTTTTTTCTCATTTTTGAGTTCTGTTATTGTATTTCAGATTATGATACCAATATCTCTGTATATTACGATGGAGTTGGTTCGTTTGGGGCAGTCTTATTTCATGATTGAGGATATGGAGATGTATGACAGCCTTTCCGACTCAAGGTTTCAATGCAGATCATTGAATATTAATGAAGACCTTGGTCAAGTACGGTATATATTTTCTGATAAAACAGGGACACTGACGGAGAACAAGATGGAGTTCCGGAAAGCTAGCATCTATGGAAAGAATTATGCAAATGCCTCATGTATGGCAAATCGGTTGACGCAGGAAATTTCAGGTTTGCTCTTCTCCATCTTGTTTCTGGATGAACCTTTTCAACACCAAAATTATTTTTTTGGAGTAACAAATCAGAGTTTGGGCTTTTAGATGTGTTAGACATGTCTACTTTTAGTGTTAGTAAAATTTTTACGTCCTTCATCAAGTTTTGATTTTTTTTATTCACTGAATTACATCAAATCAATTAAAGCAGGCAATGAAACTGTCCAATTGCTTGATGTACCATTTCATATAATCTTTGGCTGCCTTTTGCTTAAGTTGCTAATCCTGCTTAGTAGAACCCTTGAAAGAGGGGACATCAAAATATCTCCCCAATGTTTCTTGAAAATTTTAGATACAACCAAGGGATTTTCAATTTTACAGCACAGACACCCATTATTTATTAAAAATAGTTGTCATAGTTTGTCAGCAGAAGTCATTATTTATGCCTGATGTAGTCATTTCCGAAGTTAAATTTTCAAATATTTCCTCCTTGGCATTCGGATAGGAGAGGGGGCAAATGTAATGTGGTGAGTTTTTGGGCCATATAAAGTTCTGTGATGATCGTTAAGACATTAATCTTGCATACTATCCATTCTTTTCTGAATCCTATCAAATCAATAGGATAGAGCAGTGTCTTCTATTTGGGAAGAAAAGACATGTGGTGGTGGCAGTGGTGACATCGTGGCAGTTTTAATTTTGATTAGAGCAAGGAATCGAAAATGGTAGTATGGTGTAAACACAATTAGAAAAGAAGAGGAAGACTATAGCAGTGGTGATGCGAGTGTTCCAATTTGAAAATAAGTGGAGACATGATGTGGCAGTTTTTATGCTTTAAAATGTTGGAGATGGTGATAAAAGTGTGTCTGTGATGGTAGGGATGAAAGCAGTTGATTGAGGCCTTTTCATTGTATCACTTAGGCATGCAATTTGGTTTGAGCTCAATTGATCAGCCCAACCTGATTTTTTCAGTTAGCTGGATTAGGTTTTCTTAATTTGAGATGAAAAGGTTGAGATTTAGTGTGATTCGATTTTGAAATAAGGTTTGGTTGGATTGGGTTGAGGGCAATGGCAACCCAGTTAATGCAAATCTCAACCAGTCAAAGCTTAAAAACAGTGTATTAAAAGCTTTAAAAAAGTGGTTTGAAGATTTATAAATGGAGCGAAAAATAATTGTTTTGTCACTTTTTATTACAAATATATTATTTAATATACTGATACATTCACAAATTTATATTAACAGTGACACTATTTCAACTATGATAAATCACTTAGTTATAAATTCAAGAAAATTTAGGATTTATCAAAAGTTATTTATTAAGAACTAAATGGAATTGTCAATTTGAACCTAACCCGAATTTTTTTGAGTCAGGGTTTAGATATAGGGATAGGGTTGGGGTTTAGTTAGAGACTTGGAGTTCTGAAAAATAGTATTAGGGGTAGGCTGATCAACCTGATGCAACCTGACCCAAGCTGCACTCACCAAAATTGGGGGTTCAATGGATGATTTTGGTAGTGGATAATTTGCAGGTAGAAAGTTAAAATAGGTTTGTTGAAAACATGAACGCAACCCTCATAAGCTATAGTGGTGGAATGCAAATATCACTTGGAAGATAAATGCAATTTCCTCTCTAATGCACTCCCCATAATCCTGTCACTGCTGGTGACACCTGCTTTTACATGAAATCGATGAAATGATCCATTGTGGCCAACAAGGAAACTTCTTTGAATAGGCCCTGCAAAAAATCCAATCTATTAATATCATTCAAAATAGATAGACTGCATAAAAAGGAAAAGCTGAAAGAGATTGATGACCTTAGCATTATTACTTTCTCAGTAGCTATTTCTAATCATATTTTGATGTAAATATGAATCATAGCTGCATAATGGCTCAGATCTGCTAATTGGGTCTCCATGAAATCCATGCATGATTGAGATGCGTAAGGGGAGTGGGTGATAAAAGAAGCAGAAGCTTTTGTTTTCTTCATTGTGCCATGTAAGGGGAGGGGAGTGAGTGATACAAGAGGAGGAAACTTTTGTTATCTTCATTGAGAATTTTAAGGGGAGCGGGTGATAAAAGAAGAGGAAGTTTTTTGTTTTTTTCATGGTAATTGTTTCTGCAGTACTCCTTGCCAACTGTTTCCTCAGTAATCATTTCTGGCAGTTGAATGCTAAGATGATGTTGAGGCGAAATCTCATCTATTGAAGGGAAAATAATTATGTTTTCCAAAATGACAAAAAAACTATGCTTGGCTTTTATATTGGGATCTTTTATATTTAAACATTAGGATTTCTTATTCTTTCATTTCCTAGAGCAATAAATAAACACAAATATTTTACTTCTTAATCCCCTAATCCCCTGCTTTATCTTTTATGCAGTTTGGGCACTGATTACTATTTTTGTGTGTCAGAAATTCTCTGGTGTTGCTTCTAGTATTGACTAGTAATAAATGATTGGATGCTTAGTATCTTATATTGCTTGTAATGCTATTTGTAGACATCAAACGTGTAATTGTGTAAATGCTTGTGCAGCCACACATGCATTTGGTTCCATGTTTTAGGTGCATTTGTCTGTGTGCTTGTGCGCTTGCATGGTGTGGGTGGATAGGTGTGGGATGTAGGGTTGGGTGGATGTTTTATGCAGTTTGGGTGCTCAATACTGTTTTTATGCACATGCATTTCTGTCTTTGATGTAGCTTCTAGTATTGATTACAACACATTAATTAGTGACATATTGCAAGCATTCAGTACCAACTAGGATTTGATAGTCTATCATGGAATGTAACTTGGTAGATGTCAAATGTGTATGCATGCATGACCCCACATACTTTTGGGGTGTCTATGTTTGATGCTTGTTCATGCGTGCACTTGTGTGCTTACATGCGTGCATAGGTGTGGGTAGATGAGTGTGGGACATAGAATTGGACGGATGTTAGCGTTTGAAGCTTGGCAATGTTACTTTTCTAAAGGATGTGATTGGTTGTGCATTAGGGTGTGTAGTACTGCTACACCTCTTATTACTCCCTCTATTACATTAGCACCTTGCTCAATCCAAGTAGAGTGAGCATCCAATATACTAAATGCCTCATTTTTTTCAATCATCACCCCTACTTTTTAGTCATCATCTCTATTTTAAAAAAAAATCATTTACTCATATATTCTCCACTTTTCAATCATTTACCCATATCTTTTCATTCATCCCTCTACTTTTTCAAATATATGCTTTATTACACCCTGGAACAAGCCACAGGGATGTTACAACGTGGCAGATCAATGAAAGACGAAAGACCTCGGTTGTTCGTTGTTCTGAGTGAGGCGAGGGAATCAATGGAACAGCACCTGAAAAGACCGATGCAAGTGAATTTTCATCATACTATTCTTTTTTATATGCAATGGACTTTCCATTATGCTATATGCTCAAATATACACCCATCTACTCCCAACCAAACACACCCTTAATAAAGGCAACATGATTTTCTGTTGGCCTTTTATATTGATTCTGGTATTTGTTATTGATATTACTGTTGTTTCTGGATTGTCAGAGATGTGTTACAACTTACAGATAGTTCAATACCTATCCATGTAGAATCTCCTGAAGGAGATTCCATGGTGTGGGAGTGCTGGGTATTGATGCATGTGTCATTTAGCAGCCTGATGTTAAATTGGGAAATGATAAAGGCAAGGCAAGCTATCTTTTTGGTACTTCCATCATTTTCCCTTTTATGGAGTTTAAATTGGATGAAAACAGAGACAGTCATGATTCAATGTTCAACAGGGAGTACATCCCGATTTAAGTATTGAATTCCAATAAGTTTCCAATTTGAGGAATATAGTAATAATGGAATAAAAAAGGCTGCATGTCAGCAATGATTTTAAAAATACTTATGCCACCCTATTTCCAATAAATGCTCACAATTGGTATACTTATTCATGTACAAGCTGGGGATTACGTCTACTTGCATACTTCTTTATGCTTGTAGACATTCTTTGTTTTATCGGACTATGGAGAGTGCTCCCATTTTTGTTGTATGTGTGTTAGTTTTAACTCCTTTTGACATTACTTCTCAAAAAACTTTGCATGTCAAACAATGAGAAAAGAAGAGAGTTTTAAATGCATTTGGGGTGTATTTGGTTTGAAGAAAAGAGCTGAAAAAGAGGAAGAAAAGTAAAAGAGGTGAAAAACAAGGTAGGTGATAATGTTAGCAGTATAAGGAGTTATGCCAACCATGAAGTGAATAACGGCAAAATGAATAGGCTTTTTGAAAAAAGATAATAATGTGAAAAAATAGGTTAGTTATGGATGGTTAAATGTCACATCAGTATGAAAATGAGAAAAAAAATTAGCTTTTAGCTTTCTTTTACCCTTCTTTTGCCTAAACCAAATATGCCCTTTGATTTAAGGCTATTTATGGAAGAGATCATTTTTTGTTGAATTGTTTTGAAAACTATCCAGCAGAGTTTGTGACTTTTTGGGAAGTTTGGTTCTTGCAACTTTTTAGATTGTCGCTTCTGCGAGGGCCCAACTTTGCAGGAAGCTGGAATCCTATAGTTACCAAAAGTCCCTAAAAATAGGGAAGCTTCATCACTCTGAAAACTGTTTTCTAGGATGAGGAAGCATTGCCAAACATTGTTCATAACAAGCTTATCAAGTCATAGATAGTTTTGAATCTGAGCCAGCAGTTTCTTGACTTATTTGAATTTGGTGCAGGGCTAACTAAAACACAGAGATGGAAAATCAAGTCAGAAATCAACGTTGATGTTCAACTTCTCAGCTTGTTGAATAATGACTTATCTGGTGCTGAAAGAATTGCAGCACATGAATTTTTCCTTGCTTTGGCTGCTTGTAACACTGTAATTCCAATGGTCACACAGCATTCTTTTTCTACTTGCACCAACAGTGAATTGCATGAAGATTTTGAGGTCATTGATTATCAGGGTGAATCACCTGATGAACAAGCTTTAGTTGCTGCAGCAGCTGCTTATGGTTACAGTCTCATTGAACGCACATCAGGGCACATAGTGGTTGATGTCAATGGTGAGAGGCTAAGGTAGACTTCTCTCTCATCCTCTATTTATGACTAATCAACTGTCAATACTTAACTCTGTCCCTGTAACTTCTGCAATGATAAAGCTGTTATCCTTCCAAAAACAAGTTTCTTACTGGTTTAGCGCTTGATGGTGCCCATGTTATCAAGGTATTGGATATGGTAGCTGTTATAGCCATTTTCATTATATTTTTACACAACAGCCTTTTTTGGCAGACCTGTAATGGCCATAGTGCCATAGTATCAAATCTTCTTAATGGACATCCAAACTTTGATTGACTGCTCTGCATTAAATTTTACCTTTTATATTTGAAGTTTAAGCAAAAAATGGTCAAATTCTAGTTTGGTTTGTGGCAAAAGCGGTGTAAAAGCATCATCAAGTAAAAGGGAGCATAAAAGCCCCTTTTTCTCACTTCCCCATACTGATGTAACATTTTAGCACTCCTAACTATCCATAACTATGCTCTGCATCATTACCTATCGTTTATTGTAAAAAGTTTTAACTATTTTGTCTTCATTTATTTTATGGTTGACATCATCCCTATAATGCTGACATAATCGCCTTTTCTTTTGCACCTTTTTTACATTTCCTTATCTTTTATATCTCTTTTATCTCAAACCAAGCACAATAGTTTGTTTGTGGGAAGAGAAGTACAAAACAATTGGAGTCTTAAAAAAATAGTCAAAAAGAGTGAACATAACGGATAGAACTATTGTGAACTTGTAACGGGTAGCAGACTTGGCCATTACAATTGCATAGCAGATTTAATAGCTGTTATGCTGATTTTTGAATACTGTGCATGCTTTCCTCTTCTCTTTTAAAACAAAGCGTGTAATTATGTTTTTGGAACTTAATTGGTTTTTTTTCCCATTCGTGTTTTGTTTTGTTTTTTTTCCCTTTTTTTATGCAGGTTGGAGCTATTGGGTTTGCATGAATTTGATAGTGTGCGGAAGAGAATGTCAGTTGTTATAAAGTTTCCTAATAATGCAGTGAAGGTCCTTGTAAAAGGTGCTGATACTTCCATGTTCAATGTCCTTGCTGAAGTGAATGAAAATTCTGAACTCAGAGATGCTGTATCTGTTAATATACGACATGCGACACAGAATCATCTGACTGAATATTCATCACATGGTTTACGTACCCTTGTTGTTGCAGCAAGGGATCTTGCTGATTATGAACTTGAGGAGTGGCAGTGCAGATATGAAGAAGCAAGCACTTCACTAGTAGAGAGATCAACCAAGCTCCGCCAGACTGCTGGTCTTATTGAGCATGAGTTAACACTCCTTGGGGCTACTGCAATTGAAGACAAATTGCAAGATGGTGTGCCAGAAACAATAGAATCCCTCAGGCAAGCAGGCATCAAGGTTTGGGTGCTTACTGGAGACAAGCAAGAGACTGCAGTTTCTATTGGTCTCTCATGCAAGCTCTTGACCCAGAATATGCAGCAGATTATTATCAATGGTAGCTCAGAAGAGGAATGCAGAAATTTGTTGACTGATGCGAAAGCTAAATATGGAATAAAACCAGCAAAATGCAAAAATAAGAGTCTGAGACGTAAAAAGAATGTTGACAGTGAGTATGTTGAGATTCCTGATGACACGAGAGCATCTGAAGTGTCAATATCTGTAAATGGATTGCAAGGAGCAAGACATGTTAGAGGTGCAAGCAGTGCATCAAAAGATTACGCAGGGAGAATGGCAGGCATAACAAATATCCCGTTAGCACTCATAATTGATGGAAACAGTCTTGTGTACATCTTGGAGAAGGACCTAGAACCTGAGGCATGGCTCTCACTATCTCAGTAAATCATGACATTTATTTGTTGCATAAGTAGTTTGCTGCCACATAATTTGTGCCAATGCCTTTATCGAAAGTTATCAGTGTCTTTTAGCAATGTCTCCAAAGCTTGTAAATGACACAGAGCTCCTAATATAAAATTTCAGCCATCAATTAAATTCAAACAGGTTGGGGCAAGCCATGGGGCAAAAATATGCCATTTGGTTGAGTAGCATTTAAGCTGATAATCTAGATTGAGGGCAGGAACAAATAAGTGTTTGCACCATCTTGAGATGTCTATTCAAAGATCCCACATTTTTAACTATGATTTAAGTTGCACTTTCTTGTTTGGTGCTAAGCAATATACAACTTCTGCAAAACGAAAATTTTGTGACAAGTTAATCTCCCATCCATGGTTCGGACTTCAGATCATCTGCATATTAGGCTATTAGCATGGTCTATTGATTTTGTGCCGTGCTTGCCCTATTGCCTATTATGTGAACTGTATTTTTTTATTAGACACTGCATTCCATTTACATGCCTTTGGGACCCTACAAGGCATTTGCATTTCAGGTGCACATGCATACTGGAGGGTATAAATTCTACTTTGTTGTGGCAGTGCCCTACAATCTATGGTCTTGAAAGGCTGTTGTGGGTTCTCATGATTTTTGTTCAATCCCACCAGTCCAGATTTATTTCCTAATGAATCCTCCTAGGGGCCAAATGCATGAGGCCGGACCACCAGGAAACAATCTGAAAGGTAAGTGGGACATTTGGCTTGGCCTCTGTGAGGAGTTCAACATGTTTTTGGCAGAAGATTGATTCCATTCAGTGGTGGCATCCACCTTTGATGAGGGGGTGCTGCATACCATTTTAAGACTCAAGCAAAACCAGGGGATGATGAATAGTGGCTTGCTTCCTCTAGGTTGATGCTTTTGGTGTGCCCATGTAAGTTTTTGACTTCTTGCCCTTGTTCATGCATATATATTGGACAAGTTTTGATGCATATGTATTGGGCCTACAACAACTCCTTTATACCTCTGTATTCATGGAAGGTCCCACATGCAGCCAATAGATGAAAATGGTCGACTAGTTGTATAACTCAATCAGATTGATTAGACATTAACTCAATCAGATTGATTAGACACCATTCCCACTCTGGAGATCTTCCCATATATTTTAATATATGGGGATACTTGTGTAAATAACAGAACTGTGGTGGTAATGCCTCGGATGGCTTTTCTGAATCTAATTCTGTTCCAGGGCAACAAGCATGATTAAGATTTTAGTCCTGCATAAAGTGCACATGCTCATTTGTCTCTCCAACTTGAACTAGGTAACAGGGAAAACAATTACAATGGATTGTCACCTCAGAAGAGAGTGCAAGCAATCTTGTGTGGCAATGGATGGCTGTATGAAGCTGCTCATGTCAGACTGGTTTGGTTTATTTTCCAACCAGTAGTACTTTTCCTTTTTCCATGTCTGTCTGATATCCAAACTGTCTGAAAAGAACCCAACACTTCCCAGCTTCTGGAAAAAATTAGCTGATTACCCACAACCTGGTTGCATCTGCATCTGTGTTATGTAAGTGTCAGTATATTGAGGATAATTGCCTAAACGATTAATATGACTTGCAGATGGGTTGGATGCTAAGCATGCGTTATAAGTATTGGCTTATCTACTTTTTGGATGATAATTTCTTGTCAACCTTTACGCATGAACATCTCTTGTTGTCAAATTTGCTGGCCAAGGCCGTTGATTTGATTGGATTGTATAGTCAAATTTTAAGGAATACCCTCAAAAATGTGTCAATCTGATGTCTTGTGCAAATATATTGTGACAATTTGAGATTTGGGAAGTTTTTATGTATTTTATGCTCTACACTAGTTCCCATCATAGCATTTTGGATGCATGCATGCTGGAGTACAGGATAATTTTTATTATAAGATCTCGTGGATTTTTGCAAGGATGCATATATGCATGTTTTTAAGTAGTTAACACATTATTTTTTCATTCTACAGCTTTTCGATTTGGCGACTGCATGTCGAGTTGTTCTCTGTTGTCGAGTTGCTCCTTTGCAAAAAGCTGGGATTGTTGATCTAATCAAAAGCAGGACAAATGACATGACATTGGCCATAGGTGATGGTGAGCAATTATTCTTATTGTCCCATTTACCGATGAATAGGATGGTTGCTTTCTTGTTTAATGAGACCATGTCCTTGTGGTTTTGATGAGTTGTGTGTGTCATTGTTTGCTTCAAGAATGACAAATTTTATTCATGTCCTGAATAAAATAAGATATTCCACAGGAGAATGCAGTTTTCTATGTAACTGTTTCTATTCACAATTTTGATCACATATGAATGTTGTGAATCACTGTCGAAATTACAGTTATAGAAATGATTTGAGGAAGGAAATTTTTATAACCTATCTTGGTTTTTCCATTGCTCCTAAAATCTGTTCAATCTTGTTTTTAACCCACTAACTCTTGGCAGGGGCGAATGATGTTTCAATGATCCAAATGGCGGATGTCGGTGTTGGGATATGTGGCCAAGAAGGACGCCAAGCAGTTATGGCATCAGATTTTGCTATGGGACAATTCCGGTTTCTAAAGAGGTTGCTCCTTGTTCATGGGCACTGGAATTATCAACGTGTTGGCTATCTGGTTCTATACAATTTCTACCGAAATGCTGTCTTTGTTTTGATGCTTTTCTGGTACGTAAAGTTTGATGTGATGCCATTTCTAATAGAACCAAGCATGTTAGTCTTCATAATATTGTTTGTTACTGTGCTCAATATGCTCTTATGTTTGTCTTGTAACTGCTTGTCTTATGTTTTGAACTTGGAGAATTTTCAGATGTTTGTGCAGATCTTTTATTGCCATTCCTTTTATCATGTACTGGCCTGAAACATAGGTCATGATTTTTTTTTGTAGCACAGTTATGTGTGTTTCTTTAGTTCTTTTGGCCTTAGCCCTTGCCCTTTCTGGGTCTTTAACTTGAATCAAACAACTCATGACTAAAGCAGCTCTTCCTTTTGCACTTCAAATGGTCAAGCTGCTGAAGTATACTTTTGTTTTTATCTTCCATATCTTCCATTGCTTCTAACAGTTCACCTTAAATATTGTTCTTTCTGATCATATTCCAGTGTTGGCAATGTGCTTCATCATATTGGCTGATGCTGCTAATAGGGATCTGAATGGAAAATTTTCGATCTTTCCCTTTATCTAGCCCATTGCATGTGTCCTTTTCTTTTTGCATAATTAAATGCTTAAACAGTTTTTCTTTGAAAGGCTGCAGCTTCACTTACCTTTCTTTCTTCTACATTTCTTCTAAAGTTTGGTGTCCATACTCAAATCTCCTGTAATGGATTGAAAACCTACTCTAATCCTGCCCAATTTACTTACTGCAGCTCGATATAAAATGTCCCTAGCCTCTTGAGGTGAGGTTCCACAAGTCACAGATCTTCCTAAAATTTTATTCTTTCCCATTCCCAACCTCAAATGTGACTCCTGTACTGAAATCCTTCCACTGTCTCATAATACCTTTCCAAATATGTGATGGGGTGGTTGCTGGTGGGTTTTTTTTTGTTTTTTGTTGGACACTGGGAGGAATGAATTAGTGACAATTTTGACTATGGCATGGTTCATAGAGGTATAAGAGCAAGGCTTTGCGACAACAAATATTCATGCTTCTAATATTTAGCTCTTTTCCAAGATAATGGTTCCTAGAGTTATAAGGGCTAGGCATTGCAACAACAAATGTTCATGCTTCTAATATTTAGCTCCTTTTCAAGATAACTTCTTTCCATTTTGCAAGCTTTGCAAGTTTATTGTGCAAAAGGAAAGACTTCTTTCATTTTCCCTTTAAAACTTTTGAGGAACCCACCAAGTTCACTTTCGCAGTCATTAACTGATTCAATATATTGGATGATTTGGATTAGATGTCATTTGATCTGAAGCTGTTCAATATTCGCATATGTCGGAAGCTTGTGGTCGATGGATTCTGTGCTGCAGGATTTTGCCACCATCACTGGAGAGAGAAAGTAGACGTGGTTTGGTTGCATATTACAGAAACCAAGAATTACACTGGTTAGGACTTAGGAGTGGGTTTAATCAAGCTGTTGAAGGCCAAGAGGGACTAAGGTGAAGGTCCCAAGAATGCTGGAATTCGGCAAAAAGGATTCAAGAACAGATGGGCCTCACAGATGATATCCAGGATAGAATGAAATAACATAATATGATTTATTCACTTGACCCTATTTATCTGGCAAAAAGCTCCAATGATAATGGTGAACCATGTTGTTCATGTGATTGAACCAGACCCCAAAATTTGATGACAGTTCAATGCATCGGATCAAAAGTTTCCTTCAACATGCTTGATGCCTTTGACTCATGTCGTGAATTAGACGCCTTGAGTGACGGGGATTGAACACAATACTTGAAGACTTGTAAGAAAGGCAAATTCGTCCCAATGATAATTTGGCAACATCATGGTAGGAGCCCACACAGGAGCCAGCATAGATAGAAAGGGTTTTTTTTAGTTAATTAGGTGTCTTAGTTTTCAGTTTTCCTTTGTAATTTTGTCATTCCTTTCATGGATCACTTTTGAGGCATTAAATGAAGCTTAGTGGGCATTAAAATAGCCCAATTTAGTTGTTTATTGCTTAGTATTCAAGTGGGCTTAACTGCCTAAGATAGCCAGATCTAATACTATTTTGGAAACTTATTGCTCACATAATTTAGCCCCAAAAGAGGATTGCAAATTTTTAGGGGCGTTTTTGTCATTTTAGATTTTTTATAGGCTTATTAGAAATACCTTGTTATGGATAGCAATTAACTGAGTTTATGGTGAATAAAATTTCTAAGTTTCTAAAGATTGGAGTATGAGAATGATTCATTAAACCTAGGAGTAATTTCTATATTCTTCTAAATTTTTTGGTTATTTTCAAATGTGACCACATTTTATCTGAATTTCCAAATATGATAACATATTTTTAATAATATCTTGTATGTCTACATACTTTGTTGGTGTTTTTCAAAAAATAACAATATTGCATTGTCGTTTTTGAAAAATGTTGACAAATATATTGGTATATTTGAAAAAAAAACTCAAATAAAAACTTATTGCTTAAAATTTAACAAAAAAACTGATTGATTTTTTTTTGGCTTCTAATTGCTATCATGTTCTTATACACAATAGATAATTATTAATTTTTTAAAATATTTTTATTTTTATTTTATGTTATGATTAAATAATGTTAAGATAACACATCGACCCTATTATAATTATGAAGTTATATTTTGAAAATAAAATTGTTGTTATCCTTCCATTAACACATAAATATAAATTAAATTTTAAAAAAAATCAAAATAATCATTCCATTGGTACATAATAATTAGTATTTATAATATCAATGGTAAATCAACAAAATCAAAGTGATCAAAATGAATTATTTTATAAATTTTTAAGATATAATTTTCAATTGTCAATCAGGCAATAAAATAATTAAGCTTTATATTGTTTACAATACATATAAATTATATTTGAAATTAAATTATTGGTAAAATTAAATAAATGGTTTATGGTTTATTTATGGTCCTTATAAGATTGATAAATAGTAATTTTTATGTACAAATAAAGAATATTTTTATCATTTAGAAATTGACTTTATGAGTATTTAAATAACATAAAAAAATCTAAAGCAAGAAACTTATAGAATATATGAGGTTGTAAAAAAATATAATAGTTATTATATAATATTTTTAGAAGGAAATTTATTGTTAAATTTAACATGAGTCTGCATTCTGCATGTGTAGACTCAAGCCACAATCAAAGCTCATGCTCACAATCGATAACTTTTGATGACCACAACAAATTTAAAGATTTGAACAAAAAGATTTGAGTTAAAAACTATAGGAAGATAATAAAGAGATTTGAGTTAAAGACAATAGGAAGTAGAGTCAAATATGAATTGACTTTTCCTTGCTACTATAAGGATAAAGGATCCCATATATGACTTACTAACTTAAAAGTAAATAAAATTTTTTGATTTTACATTTTAATTTAATCTTTTAAAAAATAAAGCACAAATTACTTTTGATTATTTTTAAAAATAATATTCTTTATATTTTTAAAATATAACTTCATAATGGAATCACTAATTCAAGTCTCTTAACCTTTTGGTTTGGTTGGCATTTGTTCAACTGCATGTTCAAATAGGGTTGAGGTGTTATCCCAACATTATATAATTATAACAAAAATAATTTTATGAAAATTAATAATTATCTATTGTGTATAAGATACATGATAGCAATTAGAAGCCTAAAATAATCAATTAGCTTTATTTTTGTTAAATTTTAAGCAATGAGTTTTTATTTAGTTTTTTTTTTCAAATATACCAATAAATTTATCAATGTTTTTCAAAAATAACATTGCTAGTAATGAACATTAATGTTCATTAATGGCATTGTCAGTTTTAAAAAACGTGGATAAAGTATGTAGGAATATAAGATATTATTAAAAATATGTTGTAATATTTGGAATTTTGGGCAAAATGTATTGTCATATTTAAAAATGACCCTAATTTTTTGTTGCAATTGTAATCAGCCCTAATTCTCCTTTTTTTCTACAAAAGCTCTAATTCCCAAAGTTTCCAACTGAAGAAGCCCTATTCTTCTCATTTGAAGTGATTGAAGTAGATTTTCTCAATTTTGAGATTGTTTTACATCATTGAGTGTTTTTAATTTTGATGAACATTTAATTCACTAATATTCAAAATCCCTATCACATTTTCACTAGCACTCTCTATATCATGATAAAGGCTCTAAGGCCTTTTGAAACCTTAGTTTCAATGCTCATGTCCTCTAATTCATGTTGGGTCCACATGGACCCTAATTCATTCCCCTTGAGTAGTTAAATCAGTTATGGGGGAAAGGATCAGTATAAAAGATATGGCTCAGTTAGCTATAAGCCACTGTGGGACCACCTCTTTTTGAACAAGCTCATATAGTTTCTCCTGGTGTAATTTGCTTATCTTGTTTGTTGGATCTGTGAAAATGCACGTACAAGCTAGGGCTGACTTGCTTGACATGGTTGAACTAGATATTGAATTGATGATTGTGCTTTTCATTGAAAGTAGTTTGATACTATTTGGAAGAATGTAGCACTTGTTGCAAAATTGAAAATATTGTTGTTTTTGTATCTTTGGATATATTATTTTTAATAATTTCATAGGAGAACTTAATTCTTACTGGTCACTACTCGCTAGTATGTACTTGTTTACGGTCTCAGGTCTAGCCAAAAAAACTCGTGTTTGGATACTTGTAATGGAGAGTGTATTATAAAAAAAAGATTCAATAATATGATGAATATGGTGTTGTAGAGGGTAAGGACAACAACATGATAATTATTTTAAAAAGGATAATGACTGGTTTTGATAACCTTTTTTTCAAAATATGTAGAGGCAATGATTGAAAAAATAAGAGTAATGATTAAAATGTGGGATAATGATGGAAAATAAAGGAATTTAGGATGTAATGAATACTTCCTTTGGATTGAGGTAACTGTGAAGTAGTGTGATAGAGGGTAATTTTTGTTGGGGGTGTATTGTCTACACACTTACGAAACTTATCGAAATGCACACTTATAGTTTATTTTGTTACTAGAACTGTCATTTGTGTTGATCGTCTTTTCGATTGTCATCAGCATAACATTATTCTAGTTGTTATTATTGTTATTATGGTCATCATTATCATTGTTATTGTTGTCATCACTCATCATCATGGTTGTCATTGTTACAAGAACTGTCATCATCATCATTTGAATGTTGTTGGGTTTTGTGCAAGCATACATAGTCACAAGTAATATAGATATGATGAATTAGAGTATCGTTCCCATGAGGAATTGTTTGATTACCACACAAATTACTGTACTTATATCAGATTTGTATTATTTGGTCTACTGAATTTTAGAAGACATTATAAAAACTAAATCTAAACAAAACAATGAAACTATCTAGGCAACAGAGCAAGTGAAGAGAAATCAATAGGAAAGATATCTAGGGAGTCAACTTCACCTAACAATTTCACTTGTACTGATGCATTGCATTGATCAGATTATTATTCCTCTCATTGTCAATCAGTTGTATTAAATTATCTACTGACGTTTTGTATTTGTGCCCCTATGTTTTCACAATTTAGCATATTTAACCGCGTAAGTATGGATTTAACATTTGTATTCATAATTTTTAAAACTTTGCATCTATACCCACATCGTCCCCTTACGTTCACGGTCATTTCAAACGGTGGGTGGGTATATATTCAAAGTTTTGAAAACTTATGGATACAAATACTAAATTCGTACTTATGCGGTTAAATATGCTAATTCGCGAAAACGTAGGGGCAAATATACAAAATGGCCACTAAAAACTCAATCTAATCTTCATCATAATTCTATTTTTAAACCAATATTAAGAACATAAGGTCATTTATGTTGAATTCAGGTTTACAAGTGTGGTTAAAAATTAAGTTAATATCCTAAACATGATTAAATATTTTATTTTAAATTTATTTTAAATAAATATTGTTA